>JAVMSB010000242.1:0-49876 GCA_031761475.1 Penicillium pancosmium | reverse complement strand
CCCCCGGCGATTTGTCAATTAATTCTCCAGCCCGGCATCCCCGATCGACGGCACTATTGAATGCCCCGGCCGTCAGCCATGCGCTTACCCACGACTTGAGGCGTGGCTGTCAGGAACCGACCCATCCCAGAGCCCCTAATCGTGCTAGCAGTTGTGTGCTCAAACTCATTCTGCACTGTTCCCCGCGTGCCCTTCTGTCGGAAATTCAGCTTCGACTCCGTAGTGAGGCTGGCGTCTCAACATAAGCGCATCACGGTGCCTCGCACAGCCTCGGCGTGGCACGGAACCACTGAGACTTCCGGGCAAACTCCGGCTGGACTGGATCTTCTCCAATAGGGGTTTAGCTCGTAGTTCGCAGATAGATCACAGTCGGACAGCTACGGGTTTGCCCAGTATCTACCATTCGTACTTTCTAGAGGACAATCAATTCGATGAATCTACTTCTGCAATCGTGATCTACTATTGTAAATATGTAATAATGCTCTTCTCGGCGGGAGCTGGAACACGTACGTAGCGTATGCACATCTGGTATTCGCGTTCTCTGTACTGCGTACTCGGTAACCCGTATATGCAAATGCACATTCAACTCGTCGCACAATCAAACCCGCTCGGTGCCTGATCAACGTACCCAAAACCCCTAAACCGATCATCGGATGGATGGATCCTTCTGCATCCAGACCATAGTCTAGGTCTATCTATCCACTCTGCGATAAGCTGTCAACTGCCTTACGAACGTCCATGGGTCGACTATGGAGTAGGAGTAGCCTGGCCGGCTGCAAATAAAAGCAGACAGGCGCATGGTTATGGCTATAGCGATGACTGATCCATCGCCTTCGTGCGACGCTACGTGTCCGGTGCCACATTGCTGGATTGCAGCTTCGGGGTTATCGCGGCAATGATTTGCAATATGCGGTCTGATTTTGCGACCGGGGACCCAGCATCACGGCCGTTGCTGGGGTTGCGTAGATGGGTGGATGAGATGTTTCATGAGTCGTCAACTCGGAAAATCGGGTCTGTTTGAAATGACTGTAAAGACCGGCCGGTAGAGTATATACAGGTACTCTGTATGTACTGTAGGTAAGTACAGATGTATGGAGTACGGAGTAGTGAAAACCTACTAAAACCCAAATGATATATATCCATTCCACCATTCCATCCATCCACTGCAGGTACCGCGACACACTGCATCCGACACCTCTCCACTCCCCACTGCCCTCTCCACCACAACCAGTGGTTCAAAATACACTGGCACTGTACTCCGTATGTAGTAAGTAGTTAACTAGTGTCTACTGGTGGTACTTTGTCACTCTGTACCACGCCAAACTTACAGACTATACATATGTGCACTTGTGTGGTGGAATTTTGGCACTTCACAGATGCGACCTGTCGCCCGGAGGATTTCGATAAAATGCAAGCACTGCCTCTAACTCGAGTATAATATCATGGCAATTTCCAGAAATCCGTCATTCTGACTTTCGCACCCCGTCATCATTTCAATAGCCTGTCCTCGCTGTCCTGACAACGTCGACCATGATTGTCGCGATCCATTCCAACTAAACCCACAGACTCCATTCCATCCGTCATTCTAACACCGGGCGGGTGCATTCGTTGAAACCAAACTATTGAATGCTAGGTATACAGTACAAGTTAACTAGTACTTCACGTTCGGGCACTGGCAGAGTGGATTGTCATTTTACAATTTACCTCGTACATTCCCCGCCGACAGTACAGTATGTATATTCGAATTTCGGGTTTTTACAAGTTCGAAGGATTCGCTTTATTGTACAGCCACTGTCTTCGTCTTCGGCCCTGATCTAATCGCGAATATCCGACCAACTTTCAAAGTTGCACCGGCAACCTCTCAAACCCACCATACCTACAGGACATAATTAACTTACTACATACATAACTACTAACTACTGACTTCTGACTACGTATGTACTCCATACTGTACTCCGTGCCACGACTGGCAGCCTTTCGCCTTCCCCCTGAATCCTGCGTATGAACTCGTCAGATTCTACTCGTAGAATGGAATAGCGCGGTCGTCCGCCCACGCCCGATGAGCAATGGCTCCTCCAATCGCCTCGATTTTGAGTCTGCGCTTCCGTAAATGTGGCGACGAGCTTATTTGCCATGGCAACCTGTCAAAAAGAAAATTTTCAGGGGCTTGTGGGGTGGATGGATCTGGTTTGTCCAGTGGGAGCGGAGCGGGCGACGGAGTGTGCGATAGGTACGATTGGAGCTGGACTTGGGAATTTCGATGGCAGTTTGGCAGAGTACTAGGTAGGCTGTAGTTGAAGAGCTTCAGATTATATTTTATATTGAATTCGCCGTTGATAGTAGACTAAGGTGGCATTAATTGCGATCCATGTGGTCTGGAAGTCAGGGGTAAGGTCTAGGGACACGAGATATATATTCCACTCGTGGCCGCCCTTGCGGTTTCAACGGGACAGGGTACTAGGCAGTTTTGACATCACTTATCCTTGAATGTTTACTTAGAAATTTACTAGCATCGGGACGACTTTGAAATTAGTCAATAGCTGACAGTTAAATTCAGTCATAAAGATTTGAGTGTACCGGGGCTGGCTACTCTTCATGCTACTTGCTGTTCACATCAACCTTAAATTCTGCCTGAATACCTGAACATCAAGGCATCAACACCCCTTCCCAGAGCCCGATTAAGCCATGCTATGTAGTACATACTATTATGTAGTAAGATAGGTAGTGGAGTTATTCAAGGTCTGAGATCCATTGCTACTACTATTAACGGTTAGTAGTGATATCCATAAATGTATAATAATGATACTGAATAGCCCTAAGGCTAGGTGTACTTGTACACGAGACAATGTGTTTTCATTCCAAGTTAATCCTGAATTGAGCAAATGGGATATACCTCATCACTCCATCGAGAAATCATACTTCTTAAAAGCCTCCTTAAAAGCCTCAGCATCTGCCTCCTCCTCAGGCTGCGACTGTGTCGCATCCTTCCAGTTCATCCGCTTATCCAATTCAAGTAATTTGGCCATAACGCGACGACCGAATTGGATATCGAATCTGAAATCCGGATTAAGTTCCAACATGAGGGTTTTTTCTTTTCCAGAAGAAGCGGTCTTGGTAGAAGATTCTTCCTCCCCCTCTCCCTCCCCCTCAGCAGCCTTCTCTGAACTCCTCCAACTCGAGATACGAAAGAAATCACCCGGCTCAGCACTACTATCTAAGCCATCGACCTTGGCCTCGAAACGGGGATAGTTCAGATTCTCCGCCTCAACCTTGAAAGCAGCCTCCACCAGTCCCTGATCGATAAGATCAACTGGGACGGGGAGGAATTGCCAGTGCGTATGAATCCCATTACCACGACTAACCTCCCAAGTAACGGCGCCCAATTTACCCGACGAGCGATCAGAAACCATTTGATGCAAAGCAGCGCGGTAGCGCTGCATTTCCGCGTACGTCCCCGCGCGCGATTCGGGGTCCGCAATCGAGTTTAGCGTTGGCGTGTGCGAGAATGGGATTATCAGCATATGGCCCGGAAATCCGAGGTCAGTGAATAAGTCGTTGGGGGGAAGGGGTCCCTTTGCCGTTGTGAGGTAGCTTTCGTTGCCAATTGATGTGATTAGGTGGGCTGCGATATTGGGGTTGGAGAGGCAGAAGAAACATTGATCTGGGCCTGGGGGAGGGGCGCGTTGGTGGCGTTTTTGCGGGCGGTTGCTATTGTTGTGGTAGTCGTCGTCGGTGGCGAAGCGTTTGAATGATTCACGCTGGGCGGGGAGACCTTTTCGTTTTGTTTGTGGGGGTCGGAAGGGTGAGGCGGTTGCGCCAGCGGGGATTGTGAGGGGTGGTGCGGCGGTTAGATCGAGCGTGAAGGCGTACATTGATTTTTGCTTTGAGCCGAATGGGGCCATTGAGATGAAGCGAGTCAATGGCTTGACGTCTGGGCTGTCTTCTGTTGGGAGGTGGAAGAATGGTTCTCGTTCGTAGAAGACTTCATCGGAGGAGGAAAAGTGGTAGCGGGGTTTCAGGGTGGCGGCAACATCGGATAGACATGGGACTTCGGTGAGGGTTTTGGCCTGATCTTCTGGGATGCCGACCTTTGATCCGGTCCGGATGCCCTTGGGCCATTGATTGGTGATGAGGATGTCGGCGCTATGCGTTCCAAATAGAGCGCGTGCATCGGCCTCGGTGTATGTGGGTTGGAATTTGCCGGCGGCGTTGGTCTCTGGTTTTGATTGTGAAGCTGCGTCGGTATGCAATTTTCCTCCTAGCGCACTGATGCGAATGCCTTCTGAGGTCTTTAGAGTCCCGCGCTTCCCCAGAAAGTAGAGGTTAGGGCAGACTTCATCATCAGCTTCGATCTTTTCCGCGATCCTCGTTGGAAGGGGTTTGTCGCCGAGAGTGAAGTAGGTCGGGAGCGGGACACTGATCGTTCCTGATAGTAGCGCGCTGATTTCGTCCAATTCGCTTTCTGTTGAGCAATCGCCAAAGACATCGCCGACTAAAATTGCGAATGCGAAGTTTTGCTTGACCTGCAGCTTCGCCAATTTGGTGAATGCTCCGCGCAATTGGCAGTTTACGCTCCCAAGAACAATACTAGCGATTCCTGGTTAGTATGCGATTCGGCTTTTCAATTTGGAAAATACTCACATCTTGGACGCCATGGTGTATATCCTCTCAGAGATCTGAGAGATAAGAAAGTCGAGAGGCGGCAGGATCGCAAGTTGCAACCGCGGAGGAGCTTGGGCCACCCCGTGACTAGAGCTAGCCCGCTTTAGGACTAGTGTCGACTGGCCTCCGCGGCGTCGGAAGAAAGTGCAACCGGCGCCGCTCAGTTTTTTTGGAATCGATAGAAGGCAATCCATCATTTTGATCGAGCACCTTTCTCGTTGACAGCGCTACCTGTCCAATCTTCCAAAATGGTAGCGCCAAGCTCACGAGACAAGCCTACAAGGCGCTTGAAAAAGGGCACCGAAACCACAAAAAATCATCGCTGGGAGCCCTTTTCGCAGCGTATCGCAAAGCTCAAAATCGACCCCATTCACCGCGTGCGCCGGGCGAGCTTTGGTGAAGATGACGAGACCTCGTCGTATTTCCGATCGGCCCTCGACCATTGGGTCGAAATGAACCTTTCCGACAATTTCAGCACATTCGCCCGCCGTGTGAACAACCTCTCCGAGACCCTCGCCCAGATTCTGTACCACGAAGAGAAGATAATGGCCCTGTTGGTGGAGTTTATCGAGAAGAGAGACCAGAACTCAATCGAGCCTCTGATGAGTCTGCTGGCTCAATTTGCTCGAGACCTGGGAGTGAAGTTTGAGAAGCACTTTGCGACCTCGGTGACTTTAGTAGCGTCAGTTGCCGCAACACACCCCGATGTTGAAGTGGTGGAATGGAGTTTCACTTGTCTAGCATGGATTTTCAAATTCCTCTCAAGACTCTTGACGCCGGACTTGCGTCAACTCCTCGGCATTATGACCCCATACCTCGGCAAAGAGCGACAAAAGCCTTTTGTTGCTCGGTTTGCTGCCGAGTCCATGTCCTTCCTGATCCGCAAGGCAGGCCTCACCTACTATAAAAACAAGACGCCCCTCGAAAACGCCGTCTCTTACCTCTACGACGATATCTCAAAAGCAGCCGAGGAAGGAAATAATGTCGAAAACTACAAGGAGGGTTTAATGGTTATGTTCGCAGATGCCATCAAGGGTGTTAACAATGGTCTCCACTCCAACGGAATGGATATCCTGCGTTGTGTTCTGGACCAGATTCCCCCATCTAGTGGGACTCGCAGTCAACCAGCGCAGGTTGCTGTTGGATTGGTCATCAATCTCATTCATCACACCACTCCCGAGACGTTTGGCCCTATCCTCGAAACAGTTAAGGAATACGTTGAAAGCCGGTCTCAGGGCTCCGATAATCCCAACTTGTCCGAGTGCTGCCGTCTAATCTTTGTCTGCTTCGGAACCCGTAAGGCAACTCGAATCAGGGACTGGAAAGCCGTGCACCAGACCCTTGTGTCCCTTCTGAAGCAGGTGGCATCAAGCCCAGATGTGGACTCGGAAACAATTACACAGCTCCTCGGCGCCATCGCCTATGCTCTTCAGCTGTCTCCAATGGATGAGCTGTTGCCATTTTTGCGACCCCTGATGGACCATGTGTCCACCGGACCCCTCTCAAAATACTTCTTGTTTTTCTGCAACACATTTTCACAATGGGGCTCCGAGCGTTTCCAAAGTCTTCTTGTTCCCTATTTCCAAAAGTTTCTCAATGCTTCCTGGAAAAAGCACGAATGGGAAACGTGCTTGACGCTCCTCCGACTCAACCAGTCTGGCTGTATCACATCCGAAGCTTCGAAGCCAGGCTATGTCTCATGCCCCGAAGGCTTGAAGTCTCACCTCTATGATTCCTTGAATTACCCTACAAGTGATGAACGTGTTTTGAACGCCCTGGTCAAACTTCCCAAGGCCATCTCATTGTTTGCAGACTCTGCTAGTCTGCCTAAGATTGTGAAGAAGCTCCATAGCAATCTTGTTTCTGCCTTGAACGATGCCGCTACTCAGAAAAACGCACAGCAGAACAGTGGCTTGATTTTCTACCTTGGCCAGGGGTTCAAGATTTACGTTGATCTGGCTACCCAAGCCGGAAAACTGGACACAGAGCTGTGGGAACCAATCCTTACTGCCTCTGCTGAATTCTCGCGTCTTCCTCTATTCCTCGAAGGTGTTCTAACTTTCGTTTCTGCTCTCCCTCAATCTTCAGAGCTGGAAACCTCAACGCTGGAAGAATTTGCTCGCAGCTTGATCCTCAACCTCGCCAGTCCTTCGCAGCGACTGAGACTTGTCTCTCTCCAGATCTTACGTGAATTGATCAGCCGGGTCCCTGGAGATGAGGTTTCTCCTATCTCGTTGGCAATTGAGATCGAAGAAAGCCCCCTCACTCTTCAAAGTGCTAGAACTGTATCGATGCATCTCCGAAAATTGGCACTTCTCTACCCCCAGATCGCTTCTCGCAGGTGGATGGCTAGCCTCATCCCGTACTTCTGTTTCGGTCTGTTTTCGAAGAAGCTGACTCCTCTGTGGGATGATTCCGCTGCTGCCCTAAAAACCATCAGCGAACATCCAGAGGGAGAGGCAATTGTTTCAGACTTGTCTGTTCAGTGGCTGCAGGAGCGGGACTCTGGAGCTACGAACGAGGATGAACCCGAGGAAGAGAATGAAGATTCATTTGTCTCGAGCCGTTTCGAGTGTTTCAATGTTCGCAAGATTGAGAATGTTTCCTCCGCCAACGCGAAGACTATGCAGGATCCTTTGGCCGCCTTGTCCATCCAATTTGACAAGGATCACAGGATTGCAGATCTTGTTCCTGGGTTCCCCCGAAGCCATGCGCTGCGCGTCTTGAGTGCTACCCCCAATGTGGCCGAGAAGCGTTCACGTCAAATCATGCCATTGTTCCTGACATGGGCTACACGCGATGACCAGGACGATGCTCCAACCGCCAATGATGCCAATGACACCAATGACGCCGACAAAGAGACCGATTCCACATCGATCAAATGGGGATTCAAAGACCGCTTGGCTATGCTTGGTCTGCTTGGCCAATTCATCAACCCCAAGGTTTTGTACAAGGCCCCCGAGGTTCACGAGGCAGTCCTTGGTCTTTTGTGCCATGGTAATTCCGAGATCCAGAAAGCTGCTCTTAAAGCTCTTTTCACTTGGAAGAATGCGCACGTTGTGCCCTATCAAGAAAACTTGCTGAACATTCTGGATGAGGCCAGATTCAAAGACGAGATGTCTGTCTTCGTGCGCGTTGGTGGCGAAGACAGTCTGATCGAGCAGGAGCACCGTCCTGCCTTGCTTCCCATACTTCTTCGACTTCTTTATGGTCGCATGATCTCCAAGGCTGGTGGATCTGGTCAGGCTGGCCAGGTTGGTCGACGTAAGGCTATTCTGCGCTCTCTTTCTCTTCTCTCGGAAGAGGACTTTGGACTTTTTATGCAGCTCGCGTTCGGCCCTCTATCTCAAGTCTCCGTTGTCAAAGACCACAGTGAGGTCTCAACCGCGTTCTCGGAGGAGCTCACCAGCCCCAGAAGACAACTTGGTCTGCTCAAGATGATTGATACAGTTTTCGAAACTCTCCAGAGCCGTATGATTCCATTTTCTGTCCAGACAATGAACGTGGTAATCTACTGTCTGGTTCGAGCATGCCGAGCAATCTATGACGAAAACAGTGACATTTATGTGGATAGAGAAGACGAACGTCTTCTGGCAATCTTCCAGAATATCCGCCAGACCTGTATTCGCTGTATGACTTTGATCTTTTCGGTCTCGTCCGACCTCGATTGGACACCATATGTCGCCATCATCTTCAAAGAGTTGATCAATAACAGGCTGGATCTATTCCCCATCGAGACCGCCCAGGGTGTCTCCGGACTGCTCCGCCTCTTCCACACATGGGCATCTGCACCGAGATCGACATTTTATCTCGTTCAGCACAACAAAGATGTCCTCACTAAGGTTATTGACTGCCTTGGCGTCGAGTCGGCACGCGATGAGGTCAAGATGTTCGTCATGGATGAAGTCCTTATTCCACTTGTGCAGCAGTCTACTGGAAAGAAGGAGGGAGAAGACCTGGAAATGTCGGATATCCCTCCTGAGCAGATTCGCTCCGAAGTTCTCTCTCCCTACCTTGAACACGCTCTCTCCCTCCTCGGCCCTCTTTTGAGAGTCGGTCCTCCTTCGAAGCCTGTGCTGAATTCAGGTGTCAACGCTCTTTCACTCATTGCTCCCTGCGTTGAATCTTCCAAGGAGACCTCTAGCTTGATTAGCATCTCTACCTATCTGCTTCGCCAACCCCCCGACCGTGTCAGTCCCAAGACCAAGTCTGGCCTCTTGCGAATCCTCGAGCATTTCCTGCCCTTGTACACTCCGGAGGACGATTCCAAGCTTTCCCAACAAGTCTTCGAGGCGGTTGTAGCCATGTTCGATTATTTCAAGGACGATGCGAACAGAGAGGTTCTGGCACGAGTTTTCGCCGCGCTCGCGAGTCACGACAAAGAACTTACCGAAGTCGCTGAACTATGTGCGGATCTCAACTCTCGCTCCTCCAAAAAGCTCGAGCCGGATTATGAACGTCGTCTTCAAGCCTTCAGAAAGATCAACGATGATCTGTCGCAAAAACTGAATGCTAAGCAGTGGAGGCCTATTCTCTACAATATGCTTTTCTATGTCAAGGACGAAGAGGAATTAGCTGTTCGATCCAGCGCTTCCTTCGGTCTCAGACGTTTCATCGATAGAGCCGCCACCGAGGCCGGCGCGGATGACTTTGAAGCTCTTGTGAATGAGGTCTTTATCCCCGCGATGAAGTTTGGAGTTCGAAACAAGGCCGAATTAATTCGAGCTGAGATTGTTGCCGCTCTTGGCTACTTCATCAAGCTGAACCCCACTCGGCCATCCGTGCAGGATATGTATGACCTGCTCATGGGAGATGATGAAGAGGCATCTTTCTTTACCAATATTCTTCACATCCAGCAGCACCGTCGTCTCCGTGCATTGCGGCGTCTAGCAGGCGAAGCCGCCAAGGGACATCTCCAGCCCACCAACTTGGGCTCCATTTTCCTGCCTCTCATTGAGCACTTCGCATTTGAGGGTGCTGAGGATGAGAGTGGCCACAACCTGATCGCCGAAGCCGTCGCCACTATTGGTGCCCTCGCCGAGTGGCTGGACTGGAGCCAGTTCCGCAACAACTTCCGCAGATATCGCGGGTACATGCAGAGCAAGCCCGAAATGGAGAAGAATATTCTCAGACTTCTGGGCAGAATGTCCGATGCTTTGTCTAGTGCGATGGACCAGAAGAAGGAGACAAGCAACGAGTCCAGTGTCAATGCCGATGCTATGGATACTGTTGAAGTCAAGTGCACGCTCGCGAAAACTGTTCCCGATCTGGCGAAGGTTTCAACCGAGCTGACCACCAACTTCATTCCTTTCCTGACTCACTTCATTCACCACAAGAACGAGGCTGAAATGAGTCTCCGTCTGCCGGCTGCTGTCACCACGATCAAGCTTCTCAAGATTCTCACTGAGCAGGAAATGGCCATTCGCTTGTCACCGGTTCTTCTCGATGTCTGCAGTATCTTGAAGAGTAAATCGCAAGATGCCAGAGACACTGCCCGAAAAACGCTCAGTGACATCTCTCTTCTTCTCGGTCCGCCTTACTTCGGCTATATCCTGAAGGAGCTGCGTCATACTCTTCTGCGTGGATACCAGTTGCACGTTCTCTCTTTTACCGTTCACTCTTTACTGGTTGTGACCACCGATCACTTCAACCAGGGTGACTTGGACTACTGCCTACCGGAACTGGTTTCGGTCGTCATGGACGATACTTTTGGCACGGTTGGACAAGAGAAGGAAGCTGAGGACTACGTCAGCAAGATGAAGGAAGTCAAGAGCAGCAAGAGCTACGATTCAATGGAGCTCCTCGCTAAGAACGCCACAGTCGTCGACCTTTCTAAACTTGTTAGCCCTCTCCAGGCTCTTTTGCGGGAGAAGCTTAATTCCAGCATGGTTAGGAAGCTTGACGAGCTCATGAGGAGAATTGGAATTGGTCTGTTGCGAAACCCCGGTGCTGAAAGCCGAGACTTGTTGATGTTCTGCTACGAAATTATCAAGGAGTCTTACAAAGACAACACAGAAGGACAAGAGAAGCGCCCCGAAACCGCAATCGAGCGGCGCTTCCTGGTCAGGCTTCAGGGTGCCAAGCGTGGTGAGAAGCGTGGTATCACGTCCTCGCATACCTACAAATTGACCAGATTCTCGCTTGACATCCTTCGCGCAATTCTCAACAAGTTCGGCTCGCTCATGACACCGACCAATCTTTCTGGCTTCCTGCCCATCATTGGCGATGCCCTCGTACAGTCTCATGAAGAAGTCAAGATCTCTGCTCTTCGCCTGCTGTCTACAATCATTAAGCTTCCAATGCCTGAGCTTGATGAAAACTCTCATGTCTACCTTACGGAGGCTGTCAAGATGATCAAAGAGTCCCCAACAACCAACTCCGAGGCGTCCCAGGCGTCTCTCAAGCTAATTTCTGCCATGATCCGCGAACGCAAGAGCACCAAGCTTCGTGATGGACATCTCGCATACTTACTCCACCGTCTCAAGGCCGACATTGAAGAGCCTGATCGCCAAGGCATCACGTTCAACTTCATTCGCGCTGTCATGTCACGCAAGTTCGTTGTGACAGAGATGTATGAGTTGATGGATTCAATCGCTACCATGATGGTCACAAACCAGACCCGCTCTGCTCGTGATCTTGCTCGGGGTACGTACATTCACTTCTTGACCGAATATCCTCAGGCCAAGAACCGCTGGACAAAGCAGCTTGGCTTCCTCGCAAAGAACTTGGACTACAAGCACCAAGAAGGACGGCAGTCCGTCTTGGAGGCAGTCCACCTGCTACTTTCCAAGACAGGACAGGAATTGGCGCAGGATATTGTCAGCACCTTCTTCCTGCCCGTCGTGCTTGCCATGGCAAATGACGATTCGCCCGAGTGCCGTGAGATGGCCGGTGCTCTACTCAGCCAATTCTATAGCCGTGCGGACCGGGAGCAGATGAAGACAATGTTGACTCCCCTCCGCTCGTGGCTGGAGCAGACCGATAACATGGCTCTGAGCAGTGTTGGCCTGCAGGCCATGCGGATCTACTTCGAAGCAGAGGAGACAGAGAAGGACAAGCAGGCTCGCTTCGTGATTGGAATTCTGCCCGACCTGATCCAGCCAATCGCCGACGATCATGAGAACGGGAACTGGGAGACTCTTTACTTTGCCCTGCAGCTTTTCACGAAGCTCTGCAAGACAGCACCATCTCTCGCTCTGAGCCAAGATTGCTCTGCAATTTGGACCGCCATTCGAGAATCGTTGTTCTTCCCTCACACCTGGGTCAAGTCCTGTGCTGCCAACCTCGTGGGAACCTGGCTGTCCGATCTTGCCAAGACTCACGCTGCCGCTGGCTACAGTGCTCTTCCTTTGACTTGTACTACCGGCCTCGTCCTTGACAAGGAGGCTATGCTGCAACTCATCCGAGCCAGTCTCCGCTGTCTACGCACACCAGGTCTCACCGATGACCTTGCCTTGCAAAATGTGCGCAACATTGTCTTCCTTGGCCGTTGCTGTGCCCAGAACGGCCTCGAGCTCCAGAAGTCAGGGACCGAAGATGATGTCGAGTCAGAAGATGACGAGGAAGAGGAGGACGAAGATGCCGACGAGGCTGTCAACGAAGCCGCCACAAACGGTGCTGCTCCAATCAAGACCGCTCTCCACTACATCTTCGGGCAAATCGCATACCTTCTCCGTCGGGAAGTCCTCGGAGGTCGTCCCGCAGCATTGGTCCCCAAGACTGCATCGATCACCTTGCTCGCTGCGTTGATCCGCCACCTTGAACCCGAGCAAATTAAACCCTCGCTTCCGGTCATTCTCCTTCCCCTTCAGCATTTGACCGACACGACTATCCCCGGCCCGCGCTCAGCCGATCCTGCATTCCAGGATATTTACAAGGGACTTGTTTCCAACTGCCACGAGGTCCTCGACTCACTGCAAAAGAAGCTCGGAAGTTCCGAGTACATTGCTCAGATGACCAAGGTGCAGGAGACCGTCAAGGAGCGTCGTGAAGGTAGACGGACTAAGCGTCGTATTGAGGCTGTCGCTGATCCAGAGCGCCACGAGCGCGACAAGAAGAGGAGGAACGATCGCAAGAGAGAGAAGAGAAAGGAGAAGGGCCTGGAGCACCGTGGAAAGAGGCGGGGGTGGTAAAAACGGTATTCAATTGATGTGTTGATTGTGAATGGTGGTTTTGTTTTCATGTTGCATATTTTATGATTTGACTGGCATCCTAAAAGCTGGCGTTTGGGGGTGGTATCTAGGTCATTTAAGTATATACCTATGTCAAATAGATTTGAATTTCAAGTCAATTCTTATGTGTTCTCTCTTTTTGGCCTGCTTGAAGATACAACTTCTTTCGGTTCAAGTTGGTAACTGCCTCGTTCTGAAGCTCACCTCTCCGAGAATAGTGGGCCAGGGTGCAGGTCGGGGTCCAAAAGGATGCAAGTGGGTATTTCTCACAAGGCTCCAGGGCTGGTGGCTCAGGCCAACACTACAAGGAACGATGTAACAGTGAATCACCTGACAAGCTACATAAATACATCTCCATTGACAGAAATACTTTTACTGGCTAGCCTGGTTCAATTTGGTTGGCTTTTTCTTTCATCTTTTACGCATGCCGAGAGTGATGAGGCAGCAGTCGTACATTGTCTTAGGATTAAGACTGCCACCTAAGCAATACTGAGTAAGTGCCCAATAATAAGCCGAGCCCAATTTTTGGTTGCCCAGTCTTATTCTTTTCATGGTGTAGTGTCAATAGGTACCTGGACCCTGAAAATAAGGCTGACATGATCTTTGAGGTTATTGGGACTTGTTCTCGACCACTTTGGTCGAAGTGAATTTGCACCTACTATGGAGTCAAAAGAGATAAGACTTGCTCACTTTAATGATGTAGTAAGTGAGAGCTTGGAGCTAGTGATTCCCTTGACTATTTGAATGCTCACAGGTTATAGTACCATGTGCCCTCCGCGGACCGACTTTCGCGCTTTATGCAATTAAAATCCTCATTTATCACCGATGGGGGTTTAACTGTTTTCAGCGGAGATGCATTCTCGCCATCCCTTGAGGCGAGTATTCTAAAGGGCGAGCATATGGGACCTCTTCTCGACTTTGTTGGTGTTGATATCGCGTGTTATGGGAACCATGGTCTGAAGCTAAGCTTCCTGCCCCGAGAAAGTATCAATGGCTAATGATTAGATAGATTTTGACTTTGGTGACCAGCGGCTCATCGAGCTGTCTAATCAGGTCAGCTTTCCTTGGGTGCTTTCCAATGCATGGCATTTACCTCTGAAAGAGAATGAGCATCCCAATACGCGTCTACTCGGCTGTGCCAAGTCCTACGCAATCAAGGTTGTCAGTGGGTTTCGAGTTGGATTTTTTGGATTAGCTGGCACGTATGTTCAAAATTTGAATATGATTAAGCACTGTAATCCGAAATCTAACAGATCACGACAGAGATTGGCCGTCCAATTGCGAAAAGCTGCCTCGCTCACATATCGAATCTCCTGTTAAAATTGCTCAGCGGGTGGCATGCCACCTTCGTACAAGGGAGAACTGTGACTTGGTAATAGCGTTAACTCATATGCGTCTTGCCGAAGACATGGAAGTGGCAGAAGCGACAAGAACGGGCCTAAGTAGAGTCGATTTACTTTTGGGTGGCCATGATCATGAAGTTGTTCGACGGTTCAATGGTGATACGGATACAGATCCAGCAAATGTTGAACAAGGCTACGATGACGCAGAAATTACGGCTGAAGGTTTGATACGAGACGCTCAGGGCGACATTCGGATTATCAAAAGTGGGACAGACTGGACAGGCTTGTCATTGGTACGAATGATAATAGAGAAAGATAGTGATGGAAGTATTGGTATCTCCACAGTTGGTGAGTGTCTTAGCTTTCGGGTCATCTATTTGCTCTTCATCTAATGTTCCTGATTTATACAGTGAGGCAGTGGAGCAATATCGATATAGCAAATTTGTCTGAATTTACTATAACATCCGGAATCGACAAGCTGCTGAGCTCAATTCATAGTCGTGTCGATGTTCTTGTCCAGGAGCCTGTTTTGCACTCCTATACCTCACTCGATGGCCGTGGTTCAGTCGTTCGCAGCCAAGAGACAAATATAGGCAATATGTTAGCTACTGCAGTGCAGGCTTTCTATGACACAGACATAGCTCTTTTCAACAGTGGCTCTATTCGCTGCAATCAACTTCTTGGTCCAACCATACCGAGTGGCTCCCCATTGTTAGCAAAAGACATTATTAGTAGGTTATGCCGTGTTTGAAAGCCAACACTAGCTAACAATGCAGACATCTGCCCTTTCGAAAACTCCCTCCTGGTAAAAAGAATCAAGGGTAGCGCTATACTACATTCTATGGAAAACTCAATTGGCGATATGCATATGGACGGACGTTTCCTTCAGATAGCTGGTCTACGCATGGTAGCAACCTGGCAACGAGAACCAGGGCATCGCGTCTTGGACATTTCACTTGATCGACCAGGTGCAACTCCACAGAAACTAGACCCCTCTCGCACATATACTGTTGCCTTGCCTAAGTTTATCGGGGACGGATTTGATGGGTATACCTTGTTTCCGGCGGAGGAGACGATCGTTGACGAGGAAACTGCTATAACTGATACTGGTCTCATGTTGCAAATATTCGGACACAAAGCTGAAGAGAGAGGTGAAGATCACGAGATGGGTATCCAGCGAGCGCAAGCTGTTACTATCGTTGGTACAGCCTCAGACGGGTTGTCTATTGTCAATCCCGTTGTTGATGGTAGGATTCGGTTTATTGAGTGCCCGGCGCTCTAATCTGTTTTTTTGGCATTATTTGAGAACTAGGATTCTTCAATATCCAGAAGCCTCTAGTCTCTCAGCTTTGTTGCATTTTATCTGAGAGGCGGCACTCGCGTTTCTGGTCGACTGTATTCTCATAACTTTCAATCGCCGCGAAAGCGTCTTTAATGGCGCTCAAACACTCCTAATCACTGGCATTTCTCAATGCCTTCCGACTAGTATTTAGGGTTTTCGATAAGGAGTCACCAAGGGGTGCATAATTCGAGCTGATCGATTCCTGAGGCAGCTCATAGCTAATATTACTAGTCTTGCCTCCTGCTTTTAAGTCTTTTTACAAGGAAATTATCACTTTTGTGTAAGCATTGCTTGATAAAATATATTGGAACTTGATTGAACTTCTTGATGTTTAACTGTCTGCTATGAAGGAAGATGTTTGCTCTTCAATAGTAACATTAGATCGGTATGAATTTTTCAATGCCTGACAAAATAGACAATGAAAGCTAGATTTGCTAATTTATCAGAGAAGGGAGCGCCTTGTCGGTTATATAATCGCAAAGATCATAGGTTTCCACATCGTCCCGTATGGAGAACTTGAATTATGTTAGAGTCTGGGTGGTCAGAGTCTCGAGCATCTTAAAAACTGCGCGCTGGGAGCTTCTTACATATTTTCTCACACATAGATCGCAAGGTATCTAGAAATCTCCCACATCAGTAGCCCCGATTAGCAACAGGGATCGCAATGTGCCAAGCTATAATGTCTTTGATTAGAGGTACCATTTACTAGTAATGGGCGAGGGTCAAGTGAAGACGAACCAGACAGCACAAGAAACGCCAATGCCACCTCCAGTATCACAGTGAACGCAGTATTGGTCCTTGCTATGGCAAGCGTCGCAGCTGTCATAGCTGCAGCCTCGCGCTTCAAGGCCGGCATTTCGCTGATCTATAGCAGCAGCATGAGCCACAGAGAGCGTCGAGAGGACGACAGCAAGGACTGTGGAGAGTCTCATAGTGGGATTTCCAAGGTTATTGTAGAAATTTCAGTGTAAAAATATAGAGAAGAGGCAGCTGGTAGATGGATGAATTTCTAGTAGAAGAGAGGGAATTCTTCCCTGCTTAAATAGCTTTTCATGTACTAGTACTAGTAGTACTGGGAGCTTACAAACATACAAAGCTGCACATATATTTACTCGGCTAAGGATATGCGCTTTGGTTCGCGGATCGCGAAGAAAGTGACGTGAGCATCAAAAATAGTAATGAAGTGCAATGTAAAGCTATGCTGTTACATTTAACGAACCGTGTGATGATCCATAAAGGGTTATGATCAGACTCAAGTATAGCCCCGGGGCAAAATTCGTATCAAAGCAACCTTTGAAAGAGCCTATGAGAACACTAATACCAAGTAACTGATATATAGGCCTCCAATGCCAAGCAATCTACATGGCAGCCCCCAATGCCAAGTAATTTGCACCTGCAGACCGCAAAGAAGTTCATGAGGAATATTTTTCGATCCTCGCAAAAGTTTTGTTTAACCAAAGAACAAAAAGTTGATTGAGCTCTTTACAAGTCAAAACGACCAATGAGTAGAGTCATGATAGACTGCGAAAGAAAGCTATATGAACAGAGTACTCTTTAGCCTGCTTATGTTTTTCGCTCTCTTGAATTCGCTTCTGCGATTCCTGGGAGCTGTAATCCTTCTAGCTTCGAAAACTTCTTTCCGCCAATGGCTTTTCTTCCAGGCTCTTAATGATGTCACAGCGGAATTAGAATATGATCCGCCTCGATCATATCAGGCAATATGCAGCGACCGAGTTCATTCGATGAATCAAGAGACTATGGAGCTATACATAATAGGAATCAGCTTCTAGGTTGCATTATTAACTGATTATATCCGATTGAGCGACAGAATGACATGGAAATGATGTTCATGGTGATGCTATCATATATTAAACTTCCATTATGTGCTACGTGCAAACCACGTAGTTCTTTATCGGCATTGAATTTTACGAATTATTTGATCGTGCTGGGAATTTGTGCTGGCTTAGCCAACTCCCATCGACATAAATTATGTCTTACGCTCAAATTCCCGCACACTTCTCTTGATTCTTTTTCGTTTTTTATTTTTTTTTCTTAACTCATTTGGTATGGCCCCCGTGGGCGAGAGAGGCCTTAAGGCGTTAATTGGACAACACTATGCGGGGGACCGGCTTGGCACCTTTTGCTTAGCCCGCTCACATACAGAGAGACGGAGCGAGATCTAGCTCCAGTTAGAGCAAATTCAGCTGCGCTTCTAGAGATAACTCACAAGATGGTTGACAGAGAAAATTCTGACTCAAAGAATGAGAATTTCGGGGGATTCCAAAATATCAAACTTTAGGTATCATTTCAGAGAAATAATAGCTGCTATGATTCTCCAACCAGCTACTAGTAACAACAGAAACATGTACAAAGGCTACAGATTGGCCTTTGAATATCCGTAATGCCAATTCTCTCCCGCCAAGTCCTTCCGAATCTGATAGTTCTTTTCGGCGATATCCACTAATCGCATATCAACTTCTAATGTGCGCATTCCCTCCTCACTGTCATTGAAGCTTCCAGGCACAGTTCCCAAGATAGGTAACACGACTTGACTGCAGCCGAAGAAACCCTCTTGTGCGGGACCACCAGCATTACAGTAGATCACTGCAGCCGTGTTCTCAAATGCTCGAGTAACGAGTGTATTTTGAACAAACATTTTCTCGCATTCTTGGTTGTATGCAAGTCCCTCACTGCACATATCTGACGATGTCCAGTATGAAGGGATGATGATGATTTTAGCGCCGGCTAGAACAAGCTGCCGGAATGCTTCTGGGAAAGCAAGATCCCAGCATACCAGGATGCCAACGGGGCCGAGGGGGGTATCTATAACCGTATGAGGGTTTGGGGTCGATTGCCCTTCTTTCGCTGCCCCACGTGCATGTTCGATAAATGATGTCAAGGTCCGCCGCTCGGGGATCCACAGATTTGTTTTCGTGTAAGATCCCAAGAAGTTACCATTGTGATCGATAAAGTCAGATGTATTGAGGAGTGTGCGCCCAGCATCCTTGAGATGATTGTGAGATGGGGTTTGATTTGGTGCCTCAGAGACAACAGTGCCTGTGCAAATATTGATGTGAAGCTCCGCAGCCAAGTCTTGATATTTCTGGCGGAACTCGAGAGCTTTCTCGGCAGTCAAGGCAAATGATGGCTCTTCAGGAACCCAGCCTGTCAAATGATACTCTGGTAAAACGGCTAGCGATGCGCCTTCGCTACCCGCAGCGCGAATCTGCTCAGCAGCACGAGCAAAGTTGTAATCGGCATCTAGGGGCTTTTTTGGAAATATTAGCATTATAGTTAGATATTAAAAGGTCACGATGTAAATTACCTTTGCCCTGCTTTGTATTAAAGCGGCCTTGAAGGAAACGTTTGTTGTAAATGTGGTCATAGCGGGTGACTTGAAACTCCAAAGGAAAAAAAAAAGAAAATTGTTATCGGGAAAATTCCATTAGCAGACTGGCTACCGAGGTTTCGAAAAACCAGATCAAAAAGTAACCAAGTTTCTTTTATCTTGTTGGAGCTTTTACGTTTCGTTTGTCTTGTGCGAAAGGCTAAAAAGATTCCATTTGGAGTTTCAATATGCTTAGCTTTCAACAACCCAATTAGGACTAGCGGTTCCAATTTGAGTCTCCCGATTGGTTGGCCACAAAAGTTGGCGTGGCGTGTCTTATCCGACCTCATGCTTCCTAAGGTTCGCGTCGCCTCTTGATAGTGAAATACTAATTAGCAAATATCATGATTACATTAGAATTCAATTTATGGAGTAGTGTCTCATAAATTGAAAGGGGCGATAGCACTTCGGAGGCTTCAACATATATAGAGTACTATTTTGAAACTCCGGAACAACTAGTATATCTCCAAAGGTTGGGCTCGGATTCAATATTGGTATCCAGGTGAATTCACATAATTGTTTGTTCAAATCTGTCGCATATAATTATTTATAGCTTTAGAGGTCTTGTCCTTTATACATATAGCTTGGAGCAGATATAACAAGGGAAAAACTTGCAGACTACGGTCCTGAGAGTTACCCCATAAGAGTGGTGTATCCCTTTTCAATCATGACATCCATCCAGTAGATACCAGATTGGTCCGTTTCCATACAAGCCCACGTCTCCTTTACCAGGAGCAGCATTTGCCGTATAGGCTTCGCAGCAAGCATGTTTTCAAAACATGAAAGGCGAGAGATTATGGACTTCCTCGCCCGCAAAATATCAATGTGGGTGACCGGAGCCTTCAACCTTGGGCTAGACGCGAGACTTGACAGAGGAAGTTGCTGTGCACTGGCACCTGAGCCGCCTGCATGGTCCAGAGCTAACTCACTGCAGATACTCACAAGTAGAAATGGTTGAATTGATCGACTTGTCGACGACACAGGAATGTCCTGTACCAAGTCGAGAATATGCAAGGCCAAGTAAATCAGCCATGCATTTTCTGGAAATCTAGCATCCGGGGTAGAGGATGCCTCACGTTCCGGGCTGAATGTGATGAATTCGTGCGTTGGGTCACTAAGTGATGCGTATGGCAACAAAAGGTCTGGGAAATTTCGGTAAAGTTGCAGTAAACCCGTGCATCTATATGCCTCGGCGATCTTGAGTAGGTGATCTGGTGGGGTCATTTCATCACCGGAGTCGGCGATAGTATCTTTATGCGGGAGCTGAATTGCACAGAGCAGAGACTGTAATTGTTCTGCTTCAAGAATGGCCCTGTGGGCTTGGTCGATGTCGTCCCTTGAGGCGAATCTGCGAGACCGAATGCGCTTTCGTTCCTTTCGGACGAGACTTCCAACTTTCGCAACGAGCATCTGGATCTCAATTCCAACGCCAGTCTGGGGATGGGGCATAAGCGGTTCATCCAACCTTTGCCCGTCTGGTTGGGCTAGCTGTGCCCACTTTTGCCTGATTCCCTGGATATTCGGCTCCCTGTCAGAAACAAAAGCAAGTAGTAACTGCCAGTAGACAAGAGAGTTTTGAAAAAAGGACATCTTTTGTTCATCAGATGGACTGGTGTTGGTTTGACAGGCCTTGGAAGAAAGAAGTGCCGTGGCAAGTATTTCGAACTCCGACTGGCCCACTTCGCCAGGGTTGTGCCAGGAGCGACTCATCCCGAGCATAACCAAGGCTAACAAAGACGACGTTTGTATCTGATCTTCTTGAATCTCTTCAGACAAGCATATAGATGCTTGTTTTTGAAGCCGCAGGCCAACAGAAGAGAGCTTCGGCGAAACTTCAGATAAACATGCAGCTGCCATGCTCTGGGTGATATAGTAGAGGGATGAAGAACCAGACCAGGCGTCGGATATTGTGGTTCTGTATGGGTTCAATTGACCGTCGTAGCAGGACATCATTCCACAGACCTCCTTGAAATAGTACTCCACCAGTATAGACGAATGATCTTGGAGTGATTGTGCGAGTGGCGTTTGGCAAGACTGCGACATTGGGTTCGGGGACCCCAAGCTCGAAGAGCCATCAAATTGCAAGTCCGAGATGGTGGTATAGGATGATGGCCAAAGAGAATCGTTTTTGGGCGTCTGGATCTTGGAAAATGTCGCTTTCCGTGGCGTTTGTCGGGACTGAAGATTCATCTCACGAGATAGATCATCAAATGAGAGTGGCGATGTAAGACTGACATCGTCTACCGTGCCAATCTGACTAGCTCCATAGGAGTTTGGAGCCTCATCAAAAATTCCGGAGCAGAATAGGTCTACCACCGATTGATGAGGCGTAGAAGACCCTGCCCGACTGAAGGTATAGTCGGTCCAATCCGTGAGGGAGCCAGGTTCAGCGCTGCTAGAACCCCTTGCCTTTTTTGTGGGTGTTCTTTGGCGAGTGGGCCATTTGAGGTCCTTTTGATAGCCTGGACACGGGATACCGAGTCTCGTACAGCGCGAGCAACTGGGTCTGGTTTCGTCGCATTTCAACTAAAACATAGAGTGGTTGGCTATTGGAGAGCTAGGGCGGTCTTGACTGCAGGATGTACTTACCCTCTTTGATTTGCAAGTTGCGCATCCATTGCGCGAGCGAGTGATTGTCTTTCGTGTCGTTGAATTCATCTGGGATGTGTCGAGGCTGTCGCGTGTTGAGGTTGTCGCATGGCTCGGGGGCGTGATTGTGGAGTATAACCACGGCCTCGGGGGATCTCATGGGATGGAGGACCGCGCGGGGAAAAAAGCTTAGTGGAGCCCTTATCACGTTATCTTGGCCATTTGATAAGAGAGACCCACACCGCGGTCTAAGATTGTCGTTTTCCTTTGCTAATAATTGCCTGTTTCGAAGGATCCGCGAAGGAATGTACTCCCCTAGACTAGTGCGCCACCGTCTGACCCGCCTTTAAGAGAGACATAGTCTGGTCGCCGCATGTTATTCTGAGGATTGAAAGGCTATTTCTATCCTGCTCCTTATTCTATTCCCACCTCTCTTGCTACAATCCCTTTCAACAGCCCTTTTTCAAATCATTCGCCTCCAACATGGAAGAAGGTGGCACCTCTCGAAAGCGCCATACCAATGCCACCGCAGAGGCTGATGCCTCACTTGAGCGGATGGGCATCAAATCCGATCTAGAGCGAAATTCGTTCTCCAGCATGTCAATGCTTGGAATGGCGTTTGCTATCGTCAACTCATGGTGTGCCATCGGAACGACCGTCAACGCTTCCTTGCCATCCGGTGGGCCCAGCAGCGCTGTTTGGGGTATCCTGATCGCAGGAATCTTCAACCTATGTTGTGGCGTGTCGCTTGCCGAGTTTCTATCTGCATACCCGACCGCTGGTGGCCAGTATCATTGGGCAGCTGTTGCCAGCTGGAAATCGACAAGACGCGCAGTCAGCTATATCACTGGTTGGATCAATCTTGCTGCATGGGTTTGCCTAGCAGCAGCCAATTGCTTGCTTGTGAGTGGAATCATCATGAGTTATGCTGAGCTGGTGTACTCTACTTTTGAGCCGAAGCCATGGCAGCGATTCCTTTTGTATATCGCCATCGGTGCTATTGCGTTCAGCTACAACTTGTTCGCCAATCGCTTCCTCTCTCATCTGAACAAGTACAACATGTTCTTCACGCTCGCAGGCTTCATAATCAGCTTGATCGTTATTCTCGCGTGCGCAGCTCCGGATTTCCAGAGTGCGAAATTTGTGTTTGGAGGTTTCATCAATGAATCAGGCTGGCCAGATGGCTGGGCGTGGCAATTGGGTCTACTACAGGGGTATGTCTGAAGCCTTCCCTTCAAGTTTTAAGAAAGATAAAAAAACTAACGATTCGCTCAAGTGCTTTCTCCGTGACCGCCTATGACTCGACCATCCATATGATTGAAGAGATGCCGAACCCCACGACCCAAGGCCCTAAGCTGATGATCTCCGCTATTGTAATGGCTGTCATCACTGGATTCGGGTACATTGCCGCCGTTCTCGCCGTCATGACTGATATCCCATCGGCAATATCGGCCTCTGAACCTTTGCTGGAAATTTACTACCAGGCCACATCTAGCAAGGCTGGTAGTATATGCTTGATGATGTTTCCTCTGCTATCATTTGTTCTATGCGCCATCGATGATATGGCCACTGCCGCCCGCATGGCGTACGCCTTGGCGCGGGATGGTGGAATGCCATTCAATCGCCATTTTGAACGTGTGAGCCCAAAGTTCGGCCTCCCCGTAGCCGGACTTGTATGGTGCTTCGGCTGGGTTATTGTTCTTGGCCTTATCTTCCTCGGCTCTGACAACGCTTTCAACGCTATTATTTCCGCTGCTGTGGTTTCTTTCACTATCACCTACGCTATCCCGCCAGGAATTAATATGCTGCGTGGTCGTCGCATGCTTCCCGAAAACCGCAGTTTCAAATTGCCCAACACTATTGGGTATATTTGCAATGCGGCAGATGTTGCTTGGGCTTTACTCACGACTGTTCTCTTCGTTTGGCCAACATCGAATCCGACTACTCCAAGCAACATGAACTACTGCATTGCCGCTTTTGGGGTGATTCTCGTGATAGCTGCGTCAAACTGGGTCTTCAGTGCTCGCAAAACCTATAGGCCCCCTAAGCTGGAGCTTGTTCACGGCCACAATATAGATGGAGTAGTGGCCGACGAGATCATCCACGAAATCGGACTTGATCAGAAAGGGGAGCAAAATTCAGAGAAGACAGAGTAGCAATACCAGTAAGATTGCGCCGAATTTAAATTTGATACATTTAAGAACCTTTAATATTTCAATAATCGAAGATTGGGGGTTGTCTGATCAGAGTAGAAACCTCGAAGAAAGATAAATTTGCCTCACTTTTTATATGTACTAAGCCCCCTGCTAGCTCGCCTCATTTCGTTTGAATGCAGCCACCCGAGCGATCACCTAGGCGAAAGCCAAGAAATCGTGTGTAACAAGATTACCTCGCAACCAATAAGGTAGATCGCCATTGTTCCTGTCCAGGATCTCAATTTCGAGAATAGCAGTCGCTCAGGCCCCAAGGCTTCTCTGCTGAGCCGTTATTTATGCCAATTCTACTAGATTATTCGGCGGCTTGGTGGCCAGAGAAACTTTTTTTTCGCATTCTTAACGATGGCTGTGCCTACTTTTACCATGCAAATTTGGATATGGCTTCTACGCATCTTCTTTTCGTCTCTCTATTCGTCGCTCACTTCTGATTTGAACACCACACAAAGCTACATTCTCAATTATGAAGTTGATTACAATGGCAAAGTTTGGACATGACCGGCATATACTTAGTAGGCTTGGAATATGAATATGAGAAAGAATCACCGAGAAAAGATCATACTCTCAGAGAAATGTGAAAAAATAGGTGTATTAAGAGAAGAAATCACCATAAATAGAGTACAGTACTCAATATCACAGCTACAAATAAACTACAAGGACTGCTATTATTGCGGAAAGGACATGATGGCCCATCCCGGAAGTTCAAAGATGCTATCACTTTCTTGTTTCGGCTGTTTTGTCCCAGTGATTGTTCCAGTCTCATTTGACGCCGGAAGTTCCACTTTTTGTCCGCTTGACGCAAGTTCATAAGCCCCGTAATGAGGATTGGCGCATGAGCCTTCCCCCACCGGCTCTGGCAGCTTAAGCCTACGGGGTTTCCGCGAAAGAAAGGAAAAGGCAGTCCCAATGAGTACAAGTGCCAGGACAGCAGAAGCGACCCCGATTCCAGCCTTTGCACCCGTGGAAAGTGAAGAACCAGGATGAGAAGTCTGTGTTGCAGTCATCGTTTCCAACCCGGTTGTAGTTATTGAAGTTCAATTGCTTAGATCGGAAAGTTGATGAACGAGCTGGACCATAGGTGCAAATACCGATATGCTGGGGATCGAAGTGGTAATCTGGGTAGACGTAATGTATGGGCCTTTCACAAGTGTCGAAACAATCGTAGAAGTGGAGTCGTCGTCTTCTGCAATTTTCACCGTCACGAACATCGTGCTCTTCGTCAGATAAGTTGCCGTGATCGTGACGTTCCCAGGGAGATTTCTCTCGACTGGGGTGCTCGCTCCTGTGATGCAGAGGCGAGGATTGTATTCCGTGGATCGTGCGATGGAGACGCATTTTTGGAAAGAGGAGTCATCGTCGGTTGCGATTGATGTACAGCCAATGCCATTGCAGACGTCCTTGGAAGTTAAATGGGTACATGTGAAGCCGCTACATATTGATAGCATTAGCTCTTGCTGCACGATTCCCTCTCCCCCGAGCGCAAGAAACCTTTCGGCACATACCTCGGACAACATCCCACAGCCGTTTCTGATGCGCTTGGCGTAGCATCGAATATGAATTCCGCATGTCCACCGTTTGTGGACCAGCATGTACTCGTGTAGCCAACTGGGCAGGAGATTCCGGGCGAATAGAAGCCCGAAGGCAATCGAGTTGAATCGACTTCGATTGATGGAGAAGGCCAGCATTCTATGCCATTGACAAAGGATAGCTCTCCGCAAGCCTGTGCTTGTATGGCCACGGTGCAAACCTCGCAAGCTAGAAAGGCCGGGGTACAAGATAAAGGGTATACATATGGCGTGGCCAGGGGCCCGAGATTTAGCCGGGCAAGATCCATGATGTTGAATTCTGTTAACAGTCAAGATCAAGGGCGCGAAGATGGAGTAATAGTAGAAGACAGAATGAGAGAAAGGACTGGGTCTGGTTCCAAGGTTGAGGAATAGGAAAGGAAGAGAACTGGGTGTGCAAATGTGCCAAATTCAGAATGTTGCCATAGTCCCTGTCAACTGGTGTATTCCATGGCCCACTTTTGTAACCACAAGACATCATTAATCATCAATTGTTGCCGAATTAACGAAAGATGAACTCGGCGAATTAAACATCCCATTTTACTAGATGAATAGCCGTCTTACTAAGTTTAACAGTATAACTATTCACCCAGTGATATTCCACGTACATCCTAGTTTGTATCAGAATTCAACCTCTTGGTCGGTCCCACTTAACTTTACAGCTTCCTATAGTTTGATTGCCAATGTGTTCGTTTCGTTTTGACATTTGATGACCCACAGATTACCTCAGCGTTTCTCAACTGGGCACCCACAGATATCCAAATCTATTATACAATGTGTTATTGTTACATGAACATATGTCCGACAGGTAGACGTCCTCCTCTTTACCCCCAGACGCCCCTTCTCCTTGTCGATGCCTGGAACCCGCCATGCAGAGAGTGGAGAGTCATAAATAATATACAATTTTGCGCGAACGGATCGATGGTTGGCCCGAGACCATCACGAACCAAGAAAAGGGTACGTGAAAGATCCGTCCCGTCCGTACGGAGTTTAAGATGAAGACTCTGGCTTGGTAGGTTCCATGACTTGATCGCCTTCCAAAGTGAAGCTCTTCACTGTGCCATCGTCCCAGAATTCCAGATCACCATCTGTACGACCATGCTGCAACGTTTGACCTTTCTCACCGAGAAGATCTTCCAGTGTAGTGCCTTTATCGAAGAAGATGCCGAGGTGATCGCTCATGACGTGACGGTTCTGGCAGGAGGGGCATTGAATGAGAACAGTGCCGCGGTGGTAGCCTTGTTTAGACATGCGGTGAGAAGAGCGCTCGCCACATGGCTTGCAGGTAAAAGTGATGCGATAGGCTTCCTCTTCTTTGCGACGCGCCTCGTTCTTTTGCTCGCGCTCGGCGTCGGTCTCAGTTTGAGCCGGGGATTCGGTGAGAGGCCGGGGCGCGGTGGAGTTGAATCGGTATAAAGACGGAAGGATTCCGCGCTGGGATCGTAGAATGACAGGTGATGGTAGGCTCCGCTTTTGCTGGAGTAGTTGTGAAGAGTAGAAGCGGGAGACAGGTACGCGACTCGATGCGAGGGCCGAGGTTGGGGCGGAGATGAGCGAGCGCAAAGGGCGGAGACCCTGTGACGAGAAGGGGCGCATGTTGTATTATTGAGTTTTATTCCCTCGACTTTATTGTAACGATGGGGGTGATTGAATGGGAGAGAGTGAAGAAAAGAAAAGAGCCTGAGCAACGACGTCAACGCCAAACCAGGGCGGTGGCGGATCAACAATCTTCCGGTGGCTCCTCCGCGGAGAGCAAAGCAGCTCTTCTTTCTTTCCTTTTGTCTTCTACCGACTACTTCTGCTCTCGACTGCTATCTTTTTGACCTTATTTCCTTCTCAGCTTCCCCTCATCTATTCCATCTCCAAGATGGCCGCCATGAGGGCTCGCAACAAAATACGAGCTCCTCGTCGGGTACGCCTCGCTATTCTGCCCTCCCCTCCCCTCATTTTGTATTGGAGCCCGACACTGATATCTACAAAACAGGGCTTTCCTTCTGCCAAAACAGACGACTTCGATTCCAGTTGGAAGGTCCTCTCAGCTTCTCTAACCGAAATAAATACCAAAAATGCCTCTGCCCTGTCGTTCGAGGAGATCTATCGCAGTGCCTACAGAATTGTGTTGATGATGCGGGGGGACGATCTTTACGAAAAGGTCAAGGGCCTTGAGGAGGATTGGCTTCGCAATAACATTCAACATCAGGTCACCGAATCGATTTCAGCAAGTCTGATACGTCCCCAAGGCGTGGTGGAAATGCAAGACCAGTCGAACGAGCGCCGAGCTGCGGGGGAGAAGTTCTTGGGCGTGCTCAAGGAGAGGTGGGAAGACCATCAACTCTGCATGGGCATGATCACCGACGTCTTGATGTATATGGTTAGTGGTTCCGTCGCCGCATACTCAGGGGGCAGATCTAATAGCCCCTCCCAGGATCGAATTATTTCCGCAGACCGAACGAAGCCTTCCATCTATGTTGTCGCCATGGCCCTCTTCCGAGATCACGTCCTCCGTGCCGCCGCCCGTGCCGAGTCAGAAACCACCGTATACGATATACTCGAGTCGACAATACTCTTCATGGTCCAGTTGGAACGGAACGGTCATATCATTGAGCGGCCTCTGATTCGACATTGCATCCAGATGCTCGAAGGACTCTATGAGAACATGGATGAGGAAGAGGGTGCCAAGCTTTATCACTCAATGTTTGAGCCTGCCTTTTTGCGCACAAGTACAGAGTTCTACCAAGGCGAAGGAAAACGACTCCTTGACATCGGAGATGCAAGCACCTTCTGCCGCATTACCTCCCAGCGGATTGCGGAAGAACAAGAAAGATGCCGTTATGTCTTGGCATCGGCGACTGAATCTAAAATTCTCCATATTTTGGACGATGAGTTAATCCGAAAGAACATTGAGGAGGTCGTGAAGCTAGAGGGTACCGGGGTTCGACATATGCTGGACCACAACCAATTGGATGGTCTTCGCAATGTTTATCAGCTCAATGCTCGAGTGGACCCGAAGAAGGATGCTCTCGTTAGAGCGATCAACAAGCGGATTGTTGAGCTTGGCAAAGAGATCAATGCTTCAGCTCTTACATCTTCACAAGGCCAGGCGTTATCTGGGAAAAGCACAGAGGAGCCGAAGAAGGCGGAAAAGTCGAAAGAAAAGCCAGTCAACCAACAAACAGTATCTGCGATTCAATGGGTTGATGATATCCTGGCCCTGAAGCGACAGTTTGATACTATCTGGGAGAAGGCTTTCTCGTCTGACCAAGGTCTAGAAAGCTCGATTATGGGCAGCTTCTCCGATTTTATCAACATCAACCCACGAAGCTCAGAGTATCTCTCACTATTTTTCGACGAAAACTTGAAAAAGGGTATCAAGGGCAAGACCGAGATTGAAGTCGACGCTTTGCTTGATAACGGCATCACTCTGCTTCGATACATCAAGGATAAGGATCTCTTCGAGACCTATTATAAAAAACATCTGTCCCGTCGCTTGTTGATGAAGCGCGCCTCCAGCATGGATGCTGAGCGGCAAATGATTTCTAAGATGAAACTGGAGGTTGGGAACCAGTTCACCCAGCGCATTGAACACATGTTCAAGGATATGACCGTCTCCGAGGATCTATCAGCAAGCTACAAAGCGCATATTGCCCAGAGCGCGGAACCCGACCAAAAGCGCATCGACCTAGAGATCAATGTTCTTACAAGCACGATGTGGCCCATGGAGATGATGGCCAGCAGAGATGGCCACGTCCAATTACCATGCACTTTCCCCAAGGAGATCGAGAGCTTGAAACAGAGCTTCGAGAAGTTCTATCTCGGCAAACACAGTGGACGAAAACTTTCGTGGCAGGCTGGAATGGGTACTGCTGACATCCGTGCTACATTCCGACGGGCGAGTGGCAAGACCCAGCGATATGAGCTGAACGTGTCAACATATGCCCTGATCATTCTCTCCCTCTTTAACGACCTACCGGATAGTGAATCTTACACCTACGAAGAAATCCAGGGTCGCACCAGCATTCCCGAAAATGACCTCATTCGCAATCTCCAGTCACTCGCCGTGGCGCCGAAGACAAGAGTTCTTAAGAAAGAGCCGATGAGCAAGGATGTTAAACCTACAGATCGGTTCTTTTTCAACAATGAGTTCCAGAGCCAGTTCGTCAAGGTGCGGATTGGCGTCGTCAGTGGCGGCTCCAATAAAGCAGAGAACCAGGACCAACGCAAAGATACCGAAAAGAAGCTCAACGAGGAGCGTGGTAGTACAATTGAGGCGGCTCTCGTTCGAATCATGAAGTTCGTTGACCCCATCCCACTTGTAGTCGATCTTTTGCTAACCTCTCCCAGACAACGCAAAAAGTTGATTCACTCTCAGCTCATGACAGAGGTCCTTGCGCAATTATCCGCTCGCTTTGTCCCAGACGTCAACATGGTCAAGCGTCGAATTGAGAGCTTGATTGACCGCGAGTACCTAGAACGAGTCGGCGAGGAACCACCCACGTACGGCTACGTTGCCTGAATAATTTTTCAACAGGTACGACGATGACGATAATGACATCCCGGTGTTTATGTTTCCTTTTGCTCGCCGAACTCCATTATTTGCCCTGGCATTTATTTACGTCGATTTTTTTTTTCTTCCTTCACATCGCATAACCGGTGTTTTGATATTAGCGGAGGGCGTTACGCCTACGGATGGCGACGATTGAATGTTCATAGATGACGACCAAAGGTCTCGGCCAAGGATGTCCTGATATCCCCAGCCATAATTCAAATGAAAAATAAATGGCAAGCCATGATGATCTAAAACAAATGCAGTATATCACAAAAAACCCCAACAACGCCATAAATGCGACCTGGCGACTTTGCTTTCCAAGGTTCCCCTCCAAGCAGGTCCAGCCAAGCTGTAAACATAACCCATGCATGTAAACATAAACAGTAAAAAAAAGGATAAGCCCAGCAAATGCTGCTGCTGCTGCTTCACAACAACTCAACCTCGCCCTTCAACCAGGCAGCCTTAACCCCCTCCCACCTCACAACCCAAACATCACCCATCCGCATCGTGACCCCAATATCCTCCTCCTGATCCCCCTCACCCACAACAAGAACCGGCACCGCCGCACCAAGACACCTCACAAAAACGACCTCTCTCGTCTCAGGTCCCTGAATCATACTAGTCCCACCAGCATTATCATCCAACCGCCTCAACTGCCTCGGAAAAGCCCCCATAAACGACCCACTATAATGGCTGGCGAGTAATTTCTGATGCGCATGCACAAAGCTCGCCTCGCTCTCAGAGAGCGGGTCGAAGGACGCGATGGCCGAGATGTCGGGTACCGAGTCTTCGGGCGTTGGTTGTGACTGTGACTGCGATTGGGACTGTGATTGAGAGAGATTCTGGTTTGTGGAGGAGAGTTTGACGAGGTAGTGCATGCTGTATTTTGTGAGTTTTGCTAAACGCGTGCGGAGAAGGCTGCGGATTATATATTGGGTTCGGGCGAGGTCTGTTTGGAGGATTGAGAGGCGGAGGTTTAGGTTTGGGTTGTGGTTTGCGTTTGCGTTTTGGTTGTGGGTTGTTGGCGGGGGTGCGTCTGCTGATGAGGCGGCGATGTCTTCGATTGATTCGATCTGTACGAGTTGATTAGTGTCAAATCTGGGTGCTGTTGTATCTGCTGCAATTGGAGTACCTGCATGCGGACGCGATCCATCATTCGGTCCATTAGAGCTGTTGGCCAGGGGAGGACCTCTGAGACGGCGCGTTCGGAGACCCAGAAGCGTGTGAGAGACTGGTGGTCTAGGGATGTGGATTCGGGGCTTGCGCCTGGGCCGTGGTCGACGGAGGCGAGGATGTCATCGATGTCCATGGTGTATAGGGCTGGATTGGAGAGAATTGGAGGTTGAGGTGGGATTCCAAGGTTGAGGTTGAAGTGGAGGGGGATCGCGACGCGAAAATCGCGGAGGGCGGAGATGACGGTGGGTCCCGATGGTCCCGTGCATACCTTAATTACAGAACTACATTTATACTACCTTGGTACTAGTATAGTAGTGAGTACTTCTATGAGATAGATTATACTCCATTATAATTGAGATCAAAAGATCTGTTCAATTGCTGATTTCATTGCCGAGGTTGAGGTGGAAGTTGAAGATGGCAGAGTCAGCCATTAATACGACAACATGAGGTTTATTTACTTCATGACCAGCTACTAGTACTAGTATTTTAGGATTATTTGAAGACTGTCAGATAGTACTGGTACCACTAGTAGCAGGTATATAATGCTTGCATACTACTGATAGTATTACCAGTATTACATTCCTGCCTCATGATTCGTACCTTTAAGTAGTAGTAGTAGGTAGTAGTAATTAGCAGTAGTATAAATGACGTCTAGCAACTATAGGACTGGCAGGACTGTACAGCAAAAGAACTCCAAAGAATACTACTAGTACATGACCAACCAGACCAGAGACCCTGATTCTAGTACTAGTAGGACCAAGATCTTGACTGTATCTTGCAATTCGTGATGGCCAGGAAAGCAACTTTGTTTGCTAACCGCCAAGGGTCCCGGAATACAAAGGAGCATTCGCAACTTCAATGGCATCTCGGCGATTACAGTATCCAATACGAGAGAGGCTGTCCAGGGAAGGAATGGCTATGCTGCCTAGCGCAGTTGCCCTTCTTCTTACTCTTTCAGTTTTTCAGTTTTTCATCTTTCGCTTCCTGACTTCTCCTACCCACACTCCCACCATTCTCTGACCACATTTCTCCAGCCAAAGACTTTCGCTCCTTCGCTCTATCTCAGTTGATCATGTCCGAGCCCCCACCAGCCAGTTGCGCTGTCTGTGGCAAGAAACAAGGTCTCTTGCTATGCTCTGCATGTCGAGTCATTCACTACTGCTGTTCCGACCACCAGATCAAACATCGCCCAGGTCACAAAGCAGCTTGCACCGCAATTAAGAAGGCAAAGCAGCTCGTGGAAACTGAGGAAACGCGCCTTCGGAAAACTGAACTGGACTGTGCTGTTGCTCTTTCCTTCGCAACCTACAAATACGCAAAAAGCCTCTATACCGCCAGGGCTTTACTCTTCCAAGCATTGGCCTTAATCGACACCAAGGAGTCGCTGCAGGCCCAGCTCGACGATTTGCACCGTCTGTTTCTTCTCGGTCCACACCATGTTCCATTCGCCCGATACTATCTGCCGGCACTCATGATTCGACTGGGGAAGGACCAGGAATGCTACGATCTGTTAAAGTGGTTCAGAGCGGTCATTGATATTCCGGATGAAGACTGGGCCACCGAGACCCGCCTAGGTGTGACCGTCAAAGAAGCCGATCCCTTTCAGCCGGACAGGTTTTCCATCGGAGGCCAAACCGAGCTCGACGTGAAGATTCATCAAGTCCTAATGAAAGTCCGAGTGTTGCTTGATGTGGGGGCACTGGATAACCTGTTCGGAGCGGTTGGTACCAGGCTACCTCGTGACATTCTCGTCAAGATCAAGCCATACTTACTCCGAACTTCGATCGTTGCGGGCAATTCCGACATCTTCGAGGCGGATAATCACAAAGCAAACAGAACGGAACTGGCTAACACATTGCAAACGCAACTTTCCATTCTCATGATGATGGTTTACGCTGAGAATCCCCATTACTGGCCCTCTTTGACCTCTCCTCGGGCTCTGAACTATCGCAATGGACGCCTTCAGATGGATTCTTTCATTGACAAATCCTGGGAAATAGACAGTCCAGAGGTGGCCGAAGCTATCGTGAAGGTAACTATCGACGCGTGGCTTTCGACCCCAGGGGCCCTGGATGTTGTCCGCAATGAGTGGGATTCTATCCAGCGCACCTTGCCACCAATAGGCTCTTTCAGGAATCCGCTGCAAGGCAGCTGCCCGGCGATGTAGGTTGCTTCTATGCTATGCCCGTTCGATTCTCAGGTCATTTCTCCCGTTTTGAAGCCAACGAAAAGCATAGTGATGTACGGGGTGAATTTATGGTCCATGAGAATTGTGGAAATCTACAACGGCGCATAAGTACAAGGGAGATTCTATGACATGGAAATCGGAGATTAGTTAGTCCCTAATCAATCCATGATCTCAACTCTCAATACACCTGCATGGTGCATAGTAAGATATAGTTATTGAACTTCCCAAGAGCAAGGGAACTCGTTCGAGGAAAATAATGGTAATCATTCAATACAACCTGAAGCTGAAGCCCTCCATAAGAGCAAACAGGACCTGACAACATGAGTATGGCTCCAGTGAATGAAAACAAAGGGCAAGATTCCGATCTATAGAAAAGATTACCAACCCCACCAACAAAGCTTCCACCTCCACCTCCACCTCCCCACCGGTGGACTCACTTCCCCAAACCTCTTCACCATCAGCCCCTGCGAATGACTGAAGTGATGCGTGAAGACTAAATCACCGAACTCACTGAAGAGCAAGGAGTCTCATTTCTTTCAAAGACACTTGCGTCCGGGTAAGTCGGATCCCAAGACCACAACGGTAGAGTCCATCAATATAACAACTTGGCGAGGATGTTCTTCTATCTCAGTGTCGCTGATGCATCGCAATACGATCAACAGATATGCTTCGCTCAATAGTGCCTAAATGAGCGCCTTCTCAGAACTTCGTCGCTATATTTCGATTTAAAAATTTTCTCCAGCCCATCCGTTCTCTCTTGGAGGAAAGAAACGTCCGACGGTTTCTTTTGGAGTCACGAAATGGAAGTGATAACTGAAGAACCCGGAACGGCTCAGTTGAACGCAGAGCTGTGCCACAACCAGAGAGAAATCGGGCACTTGGCCATGCTCTCCTACAACGCCCGCTACGCTATGCCCACCTAGGCAGGTTGCCTTGGCTTCTCGCCGGTTATGATGAACAACCTCGGAAGATCACCTATGATGAATTTATATATAATGACCTAGATGTTGCTTGTCCGGTGCTTTTCTTATGCCTGGCAGTTAGCAGCCACCCATCACCGGTCGTTATCCTGACTATGTCATAAATGTGGCAAGTTTGCTATCTGGGTTGTCGCTATTTTGCCGGTGGGTATCTTCCAATGTCATCATCGCGAAAATCCAAAGTCCGAATTACGACTTCTAACTCGGTCAATTTACAGTGCAATAATTACTACGGACGTTATGCGGTGCTTCGTGACCACATTCGGAGTACAATAGAGAAGGCCCGGCGCGCTAAAACCTTGGAATCCCCTGGGTTTGAGATATGAGTTGATGAGTACCTCCAGTTTCTGGGTTTCTGCAGGCATGCAAGCTGCAGTAAAACCCTGACCGACAGAATGGAACGCTCAACAATCGGGGAACTCAAATCCGTGGAGTGGGTTGTTACTGGTTGGTACCTTGAACTATAAAGGAAGGGAGCCCAGGATAATCTTGGGGCTGCGATGAGGTCGAGCTGGATACAGAAAGCAACCGACTCTCAGATCGAGGTGATTGAGGAGATTGAGGAGTCCTACGAGGATATCATCCAGGAAGAGTCCAATTTGCTGTTTCCGAGGTCCTTCTTTGGCCGATCCTTGCTCTCTATACTTCTGCTCGAAACTCAAAGTTTAAGATTATGATTCTGATACGAGACCACCGCCATGATCTTTCAACAGCCCTGGCCCCAAACGCAAGTCGTCACTTTCTCCGCTGCTCGTAATTTTCATTTACTACCGGCTCATAGTCATTCCTCTTGTTCTTCCATCTTTGTATCAGCAGCACCGAATGCACATAGACGTTGCTGACGCCCCAAAGAAGTCTTTTACAAAAAGATCATCCTTGGGAGCATGTCCTTATGTAAAATACTTCTTTGGTGCATCAGCTATGTCTATGTGCATTCGGTGCTGCTGATACAAAGCTGCAAGAACAAGCAAGCAAGCCGCGTCACGAACTACTGGGAGAGACGAAAGGATGAGATGGAAGATAATGATGGGACATCTATACGATGGAGGGAATCCTCACGCTATATCGACCAATCTAATGACAAACGGCTTGCAATGGGTGCAACGTCAACAGAGAGGAATTTGCAATGCAGACAACGATATCGACCCTGGTCCTGCATGCATGATACATGAAGTGTGAGCTGGCCATGCCGCTAGGCTTAAGGCCGATCGGCTTCAGTAGAAATCTTGCCAGAGAAGCGTACCATCATATCCCCGATATAATTGCGAGACTCGAGCAGGCGAGAGTCATTCTGCGGTGCCTTTTTCATATTTCCGAAACTCAATTTGATGAATGCCCGGTGTCTCTGTACCTCGACAATCAAAACACAGTGAGGATCTTATTTTCAGTATAAAGCATCCGCGAATAAAGAACAATCGCCGACCCTCCCAAGGACATGACACCGGCAAAGATCTTCACATCCAACCAACCACCGGCCGCATTTTGCAAGATAGCTCCGCCAACAGGTGCCATGGTCAGGGCGGGAATAGAGATGGAGAGGAACATAATGCCCAGCCGGTAGCCGATCTCGGGCAGTGGTGACACCGACGCGGGAAGGGCGCCAGAAAGACCGATAAAGGCTCCCGAAAAAAAGCCGAACATGATGGCGAAGCCGATCACGACGGAAGAGTGGGTGGCCGGGATCCAAACTGCGAGCTGCGTGATTCCGGAAATACTACAGGCGACGATGAAAATATTCCATCTTCCGATTTTATCGGCTCCATACCCGGACGCAAGGCGGCCGAAGAGACTTGTGTATAGCTATTAGCCTTCTGCAATAATCGGGAACTGGGATCATGCTAAAATAGCGCTGACTTTGGACCTACCTTGCCGCATTGAAGATGGAGACCAAGTATTGAGACATTTGCTCAGACATATGTGCCTCTTGCGAAGCCTGTACGGCCATATAGTCAACGGGAATAAGGATACCATAGGTCAAGATGAAGGCACCCAGAAGCAGCATGACAAACGGGAGCTCTTTAAAGGGGGCAGTCAAACGACCAACAGGCATCTTTTTAGGGACAGGCTTTGTTCTCGGTCGGATCGTGAGTATTGCAATGAGCTGTAGGCCAAGAATGAGAAAGGCTGCCGTCCTCATAGCCCAGGGGTATCCGGTACTTTGGATCATGCGGCTGATCATAATTGGGAATATGACGCCGCCGAGTGATCCGCCAGTAGCCATGATCCCCATAGCTGCGCCACGCTTTTTGGAAAACCAAGTTGCCACGCAGGCAAGTGCTTCAAAAAAAGTCAGCTTCGATATCCGTAGGAGAACGTGGTTCAGACCTACCCGGCGAGTAAAGACAAGCAACCCCGATGGCACTGCAAACACCTTGTGACAGAATGAATTGATAGTATGTTTTCGCCAGGGATGCCATCATCAAACCGAAAACGTGAAAGACGGTCCCAGCAATTATGAGGGGTCTAGGCCCATATTTATCGAAGAGTATGCCAACGACTGGACCGAGAGCGAAAACGAAGAATATTTGGAGGGATGGAATCCAGGAAATGGTGCTGCTGGAATAGTTTTTCAGAGGGCCAACCTCGTAATATGCCTGAAAACTACCCATGCCTAGTGAAAAATAGACCGACTGTCAACTTTTTGCTTCCTAACTTGGAAGATGTAATTTAATTATACGCACTGTTGATCCAGCCCGGGCTTGTGAAGGAGCAGCACCATGCTCCTAGGACAACCAACCATGCAACGGTACCACCATCGGGCGGGCCATCTTCTTCAACCTTAGCAACGTCATCTGTTGAGTCTCCTTCATGTTTGAATCCTCCAACCGACTCATCGAGATCGGAATCTTGTCGCACACCATTCTCGGGATCGACCTTAAGACTCATCGTTAAAATAGAAGAGGGGAAACAACCAATTTCACAATTAATCAAGAAAATAAACCATTCAACTCGTCAAGGAACTGTGGGAGTAGAGGAGTCAATGTTATTTTTCAAATTAATTTCTATGATCCGGGAGTCAATTTTCTTATCGGTATACTTGTAGTATACTCATGAGCTCGGAGGCGGAGGATGGGCGGGGCTCTGCGGAGGGTGGGATGATCTGCGATTGGTGTGTTGTGGCGGAGGCGGAGATAACAACAAGCGCGGACATAAGAATATACTATAGCGATGAGTCCGTGTCTCGTTCTCCATCTCTCTTACATATTCGACCGCCCCCACGCACAATCATAATGAGTTTCCCTGGCGGATCTCCGGTCTATCTCCGCCCACGTTCAACCTATCGGCGTGATAAACCTCAGCTTTCTTGCAATCACTGCCGTCAGCGGAAGTATGTTTCGTCCGCTGTACCATCGATAGAAACGGAGAATGAGCTGACGGAGCGAATAGACGGAAGTGTGACCGGGGAAAACCATGTTCTTATTGCATTGTAAGCTGGCTAATTCCGAGCTCCAAGGAAAAGACAAGCCAAGTATGGTGCAGCTGACAACGCCATATAATGTGCATCAGAAGCATCACCTCGCGCCGACGTGCACCTACGCCGGCTCACCAATCCCTCACACCTCGACCCCACCAAGGAATTTCTTTAAAGAGAATAGCACGACAACCGCCAGTGAGACATACGGATTGGTTACACCAAGCAGTTCAGCTTCCGTTCCATCCCCGGGGGCCACGGATTTGGGATTGACCAAGTCCGGAACTGGTTTTAAAGATTCTACTCACTGGACCTCCGTTCTAGACGGCGTATCCGATACGAACAACCAGGATGATTCATCGTCCGCGTTTCAATCCGATATCACATTGAAAGAGGATTCGTTAGCCCCCAACCAGAATGTGCTCCTCTTCCAGGGATGCAAACATGCCACTGACCAAGAAATTCTCGATTCGATGCCGCCCAAAGGAGAATGCGACCGTTTAATCGCACTCTACTTTAGAGCTCAGGAATATCGATGTTAGTTATCCTGGGTGCGAGTGATAGTGAGCCATGATTCTTTTCTTGCTGACGCTGTATTTAAACAGCTGTGATGCACCCGACCGAGTTCTTAAAAAGGGTAGGTACTCACACATGACGCGAAAGGGCAAACAGCTAACCGCCTTAACTTAGTATAACCTCTTTTGGGAGAACCCCAGCGCAGCTACTGTATCTTGGCTCGGTCTTTTGTACAGTATCTTCTGCTTCACCATTCATGGCCAGAGACAGGATGGCGATCCCTCGACCCTCCAGGATACTGCTTTAAATGCTTGGTCACCTGCAACCTCGAATAAGATTTTGAACTACCGAGAGAAGATTGTACAATGCCTTGTCCGGGGTCAGTTTGCCAGGGGTGGTCCTGATATTCTGGAAACCATGGTTCACTACTTGTTGATTGAGAGCTACATGAACAAAGAGTCCAACATAGAGGTCTGGCTCTTGATGGGTAACATTGTTCAAATAGGTACGTGCTTATAATTTTATAAATCAACGCTTCGTCTGCTGATAAGTCCGCGCAGCTATTCGAATGGGCTACCATCGAGACCCCCAGCACTTCAAGTCCCTATCTCCCTACGAAAGCGAGATCAGGCGCCGCATGTGGGCTATGATATACTCGCTCGACATAGGTTTCGCAACGCAGATGGGTCTACCAAGCAGTATTAAGACTTCCATCAGCGATACCCTGCCACCTCGGAACCTCCAGGATCGTGATTTCGATGCCGACTCGATTGACCTTCCACCCGCAAGGCCTTTGAATGAGCTTACCTCAAGCACTGTCATTCTCTCGAAGCTTCATGTGGCTACCAGCTTGGCCATGGTATCGGATATGATTTGTAGTCCTAATCCGCTATCACACGAGGACCTCAAAGTGGCGAATTCGAGGTTGGACTTGATGCATGCAACGATTCCCGAGCCTTGCAAGCTACGGCCTGTTCTGGAATCTCTGCTGGATCCCCCAAGCGTTGTATTTCAGGTCAGTATTCTGGCCCTGATCACAAAGACATACCAGGAAAATGAGCGGCTGCTAACATCGTCATCTCTGTCAGCGTATGAACATTTACATGCATTATCAAAGATCCCGGATCCGGGTAAATTGGAAATTTCTCCGAACCTCGAAGGATACGACTCAGACCGATCAGTCTTGGAATATTGTGATCGAAGCATCCTCAGAGATCATGCGATTGCAGCACCGCATGGCAAAAGAGTCCCAGGTGTTGGATGCATTTTGCCCTCCCGGTATGGTGGACTCCTGCTTCATAAATAACGGGTACTTTCTAGCCGCAAGTATCATATGCTTTCTGGTTAGGCATCGCAAGAATATGCTTCCACAGGAGTATCTTTCCGAGGTGCGAACACTTCTCGAGAGGAGCTTGGCTATCTGGAGCCGCAAACCCGACTTGTCGAGAGAAGAAAGCAGAGTAGTCATGACTCTGAGGCTCGTCTTGGAAAGACCCAATGAGACTGCTGGTCACAATACATTAGAAGCGACGGTGCTGCCTCAAACGGACGGAGGTGAGAATAAACGATCCCCAGGCTCGATTCAGATCTAACTAAATTTATTTGCGCCGGTCCACAGATAGGTTCGAGAGTGACCACGTGGCCTTTTACAGTGATACCTCTTTCTTCGATGATCTGCCTTCAATGATGGCGGAGATCGAAAATATGGACTTCCTTTCAATGCCTCCGATTTCAATGATTGACGAATAGCCCAGGTAGTGTGGACGAAATGAGAACCAGAAGCAACCTGTCTCGGCTACAGCCCCCAACCACCTGCAGATTAATAGTTCCATGTTTGGCGTATGATTAATTTAGACTTTATGCCTCACTTGAAAAGTAGAGTAAAAATGACTTTGACCTCATTCCTCCGCAAGGGGCGTTACACTTGACTTCGTTGTACTCCAGTGTTATCACCTCGTACCCCAAAGATTCTTTTTATCCGGGCCCGCGAAGATTCCTTCATGTTCTCCTTCGAGATATGTGTGTACCTTTTCAGCCCATTTGTGTTAAACGCAAGAGCTATGAATATTGCAGATACGGCAGTAGATACGCCAACTAAGTTGGACGAAAAGCATGTTAGAAAGCCAGCATTTTAATACGAAAGATGGCTCACTCACAGATTATTGGAAATATCCATGTTCCTTTGTATTCAACGCTACCGTTCTGGTGAGGGAAATCGGAAACATTCAGGGCAAAAAGACTCGTCAAAAATGACGCGGGTAACTGGAAGCATCAGCTAATAATTCAGCAGCGGAGAAATGATCACCTACAAAAATTATGGTGACAATCGTGAATGTCATCACGGTATCGCTTTGCCTGCGTGTAGCCTGTGCCTCGACAATTCCAGCTTCCTTTTGCTTCAAATCTAGCAATGAGTTGATATCTCCCTGAACACTCTTTGCATCCTCAATCATGCTCTCAACTTCAGCCTTGATCTCAGACGCGCTGACTGCTCGACTGATTTTCACTTTGGTCGCGACTCTTTTCCAGGCATTATCCACACGTTCTTGGTCCTGCGCAAGGGCTTTCAGTATATTCAACTCATCCAAGACATCTTTGATCTCCTCCAATAGCCGGGTCTCGTCGAGGATATTCTCGTATGGATTTCCCAAATCGTCTGAGTTATCTAAATTGCCTTCAATTTTGTTCCCTAACTCCACGCTGTCTCTCCCTTCTCTTAACATATTTGGTGTTCGGGAACTCCGCCAAAAGGCGAGGAACCGCTGAGGGATAGTTTGCGATTTCTTGGAATTGGTCTTGTCCAAGGCTTCGCGGAATTTGGTGAACAGCTTTATCTCATAGTCGCGCTTGATCGAGCTATGTTAGCCTCGTCGCTTCGTCAATCTGGTCAAGCATTGATATGTGTACCTACCATTCTCTGGATTGATTTCCGGTAAGCATCAAAAGGCGATATCCCGCTATCCTCCGAGCTGTTGAGCTCAATATCCCGAGCATCGAACAGACCCCTAGCCGTGTCCATGATAATATCGGCAAGGTGATATATCACAGGTGAGTATTTATCGTCCTCGTAAAGCTTGTCCAGATCAGTCTGATGTATATTGTCAAAGACACGTTGGAAAAATGTCTTCTTCATGTCCTTGCTCTCCTCTGTGGTGCTGGTGATAATTGTATCTATATAACAGGGGAGTTAGTATAGAAAATTGGCCAAGAGATAGGAAATGTAAGGCATGCCATCATCTAGAATCCATAGCCAAAGTTGATTGACCGTTAGAATCTGAGGTTTCAATTTATCTTTGGTATCTCCACTCTGCCCAGACTGGCCGGCTCGATCCCCTTTGTTGTCTGTCTTGGGCGATTCACGATCAAACAGCCGTCCGAGAACCTGAGAACAATCCCGGGTGTTAGTGTCTTGGAGCGACTCGTAGTAGTATTGATCGAGAGTGAGATCTTTGTGAATGACCCGCTTTCCAATGCTTTCCTCGGATTGTGGCCAATATGGATCTAGCTGAACGGTCTTATCGAGATCTTTTTGGTTGGGCATACGATCATGATTGACTCCGTTTTGAGGGCCCTGGGGCTGGTCTGTTGAGGCTTCAAGTGCTGTATTCCCCGTCATCCTTTCTGTATTTTTAGTATCTGTAGCTTGGGATGTAAATTTGGAGTTTGAGGTTGGTCCATTGTCGGGGTGATCGGGTTTTCCTGTGCGAATGCTGGGCTTGACAAATTCATTCTTTGCAGGCGCGTCTCTCCAGAAGATGTATGGCACCTGTGCACAATCTTCATTTAGCCTCAAATACTATAGCATTTGAACTTAAATGAGCTCAAATGGCGAAAGGACTGACATAAAGACTCAGCATTTTAACCTTGTCGGACTTTTCAATTTGGCAATTCGGTCTCATGTAGAAGGTCTTGCCCCCTGAAGGGATCTCCATCCAGCTTTTTTCCACCAACCCGGCTAGGTGGAAATGTTCACTATTACTCCTGCCTCTGTCAACCGACAATCGAACCATGAGATCCTAGATGGTATCAGTATATGATGTATCAAAGTTCAAAGCTTGAGTACCTCAACATATTTCAGCTAATTTAAGATTAGTTTCAAATCGTATATTACTTCCAAGGTCTTCCAGCGCTTTGATTCAACTCACGTCGTTTTTTGGTAGATGAATCCAGCGGAATTTGTGCTTCACACCGCTGACGGAACTTTGCTCAAAATCAGAAGACTTGCCCTTTTTCTCATTCTTGGAATCATTTTTGTTTCCAACCACCTTGCGTTTTGTTGAATTCCCAGTCGTTTTGGTTTCTGTTGCGTGCGCCTGTGGCTCTGTTTCGGGCGTTGTTCCCATAGAAGGCCAGAGGCTATTTTTGTAGTCTTGGAACTTATGGAATTCGTTATCTGCCATGATAGACTCTGGTCCATGAGCTTGAATCAAATCATAAATGTCGGCTCGTCTGAGCTTGAGATTGACTTGGTGGGGCTTTACAGAGAAGTCGAGGAGCGTTGCAATCAGCGAACCCTTTACTGGTGGATCATGTTTGAATTGAGGACGACCTCCGTCATATACCTGGGCACGCGTTGGAGGGGGACTTTTCAGAATCCGTTGAACTTCGTCATCGGGAGGGCTATCTTCTAGCGATATTTCGTTGCGGGTCAGTTCCTCGCACTCCTTTATATCCGTTTCGCCAAGATAGCGGCCGCTGGATAGTAGCCACCAAAGAGCAACTGGGAAATTATGCTCCACAATGAATTTCAAAGGCGAAGGTTGTTGCCCTGGATGATTGGAGGGTAGACCTCTGACGACGTTCATGAAGCCGTATAAATATTTCGCTTCGCCCGTAGTGTAGCGCCAAGCTGCCACTCCCATGACGAACTCAGCGATTCGTCTTTCTTCGAGTGAACTTCGCAAGAGGATGTTGTGACTTTGGACCAGTTTAAGGGCTCTATTCCAGAGCTTTCTCTCCAGGGTCGAGTTTTGCTGCCGAACTGCTAGTGATATCACGGTATCGAGATCTTCCGTCTCCTGGAGAATGGCATCCAGTATCTTTAGCGACGCTGATTTCGCTGCATGATCTCTTACATCTTCTGGTTGATATCTCGCCAAATTCCCTTCAGTATGAAGTGAATCTAGAAACTTCTCGGCGAGATCGGAGTCTTCTCTACTTGCTGCAAGGTGAAGTGGTGTCATTTTTCTAGTTCCCACTTTCAAGACGTAAGACTCCCAGTTCTTCAATAAATCCAGGCTCTGAATATTACCAACACGTGCCAAGAAATGAAGCCATGTGTTTCCTTTTTCGAGTTCAATAGACGTGATGTGCTTCATGGCAGCTTTGAGCAGGTTATTGTCACCATTTGAAAGGGCCCAGTAGATAACAAAGTCAATTTTGGCTTTAAGGGTTGAATGTCTGGATGTATCTTCGCTGTTCTCGTCAAGTCCCTTTGAAAGCCACGACGAGACAATGATTCGTTCAGACTCCGGTGAGTAATGTATTTCATCCAGACATGGATCTTCAGGAACGTAGATGTGCGATTCCAATAGTAGGACTATACATTCCTGATCCCCAGTCTCGATAAGCGTCATCAATGGCGTTTGTCCCGACTTATTAGTTCCATTTGAAAGTGGTCTCAATTGATCGCGCTGGAGCCTGAGAATGATTTGAAGAACGTCGGGATTGGGTTCTTGGCAAGCAATCTCGAGAACATTGTTTTGAGAGTTTGTTGTCGCCGTCACATCTGCATTATCGTTTAAAAGGTATCGCATGACGGAGGTTGAACTGCTGAAAGTAGAGTTGAGTAGAGGGGTAAATCCCCCCCACACATCCCTGCTCTCCATATTCGCATTCTGCTTGTGAAAAAATTCAACCAGACCCAAATGATCCTTCATAGCTGCAATAAGAACCGGGGTCTCATGGTCATTATTCTGTTTGTCTAAAAGCTCAGGGTGATCCTTCACGATTCTTTTGACCAAGTTCAAACAACCTTGTGGATTGGTAGGGGAATTGGCTTCCTCCTCTTGGAACCGACAACATAAATGAACCACTGTGTTTCCCTCATTGTCTGATGCGAGATGGTATGCTTCCTTCTCCAAGAGAAGCTTCACAATCCTGAATTGGCCACAACGAGCCGCAACAAGGAGCGGTGTTTCCCCGGATTTGTTTGGCTGCTCCAGAAGATCGGGTTTATTTTGCAGTAACATTCCGATGATTTGCGTATGTTGGGGAGCAGGAATACAAGACAAGCTTCCCATGGTTCCTTTAGAGGCGAGGTGCAATGCAGTGTCCTGGTTGGAGTTCTGGGCAGAAAGATTGGCACCTTTCTTAGCTAGATATTCAAATGCCTTCCAGTATCCCCAACAGGCCGCAGTCAGAAGTGGTGTTTCCCCAGCATAATTTGATTCTTCCAGGAGGTTGCCATGTTCCTTCAGCAATTCAATAATGATTCGCACGTATTCGAGCTTTTTAACATCAAGCCTGCCCCTCAAAATTCCCATGCATGCGAGATGCAGTGCTGTATTTCCCTGATTGTCGCTGGTCCATGGCACATTGTGCTGAAAAGAATCTCCGAAAGCACTCCAGCATCCACAAAGAGCGGCGGGAAGTTCTGCTTTGTCCGAGTTTTGAATCGAAAATCTCCGTAACCAATCCGCTAGTTCGATGCCAGTGATGGTGATCTTTGCGCCCTTATGCAGAAGATATGCAACTGTTTCATGCCGCGCCCAAAAAACCGCATCAAACAAAGGACTTACTCCCCAGCTATTCTTAGAGTCGAGTAGATCATTCCCTCCTCGCTCGAGAATTTGGGTGGCGGTGTTCCGATGGTCGAAGTGAGTTGCCATGAAAAAAGGAGACTGACTACTACTGGTTCGTGTACCAAAATCGGCACCTCGGTCCATAAGAATCTCCACGATGCTACGTTGACCCAATCCTGCCGCCAAAATCAAGGGGGTAAGTTCTTTCACTGTAAGATTGTCGGGCTTAAAGGTGAAATCAAATCTCGCTTCGAGGGCATCTGGGTTACTCTGGAGGATTGAGACAAGTTCATCCTCATCATTGTCGACAATAGCTTTTTTCAGTCTTTCAGTAACTATCCGATCATCTTCAGCGGTGGCATCTTTTTCAATGGTAGAGTCTTGTCCGCTTTCGTGCTCGTTGGTAGCTTGAGCTGAGACGTCGGGGTTTTCTCCATTGTCGTCTTGAGGCCCGATGATGTTTTGAATAGCGGAAAGGTCTCCAGCTTCCTCCACGCGATCCATTTCATCGGAAGACCCTCCCGAGCCTGCTATGGTCAGAAAAGGTCGTAAAGGCTGTACAGGGGGGTACATACTGTCATTGTTCTCCGACATGATTACGAATCAAAATCGATACATCAACCACCAGATAGAGCTGGATGGCCAGGGCAATCTCCAAAGTCAAAGTCTCCCAGGGTGAAAAGATCACGAGAAGAAGTGAGACGAAAAGTTCCGACCACGCTTACCCAAAGTACGAACCACAAGGCTAATCTGTGACCAGGCACGAATCTTACATATTAGGCTCACGACTCAACAAATAAAAAGTTATCGACGACGCCTCTTCAGCTTGCCAAGCAAGAAAGAACGCAAGCTAGGCGCTTTCCTACTGATTCATGTAGCCATCTGCAAGACTGAGTTGTTTTTGTTCGCGCGCTAGCACTTCGGGCCTGGCGGCACCCCCCCACCTGCTGCTCCTGACGTGGACACGATACGAAAGCCCCATCGCGCAAAGGGAAGTTTAGCCAGCCAATCAATCGCGGTAGTAATATGGCAGATAGACGAAACTCCCACCCTGAACTTCGGGAGCGGCTAAGAAGGATATTCGCGTAATGTTAACTCGATGGTCGTGTTTATGTCGCAGCCCAATCAAACACCACCCTCTTCCTGGCGCCGGATAGTGCCGCTGTCAGTGGAGTTTCAGCGCCTTGTCGGAGTGCATGCGGAGTCGATGCATCAGGCCCAAAATAGCAGAGCAGATCGTGAGCTTGACATGAAACAAGATTTGGGGGCCGGGACTTGTAAACAAAAGCCTGGTGACTACTACCAGTAGTACTAGCAGTGCTATTTTGAACGGTCTCCTCCAGCCTGGGCGTTCCAAGGTTCCCGACATCAAATTCTCCCCGAAGAGACTCAGATTGGAATATATAATGGAATTTCCAAAGTTGAACCCGGCGGGCAGATACTAGTACTACTCAACTTGACGGTACAGGAGCCAGATTATATTGCTTGGTACTACTATACTAGCAGTACTAGACCCTGGATTTTACAATGTGCACCTGCGCGTTGAAACCTTCCAAGCTCACTGAAACAAATTCCTCGCTTGGCGCATCATTTCGTTCGAATATTTAGCCGCCGGAGATCGTCACATTTGTCTACGGGGCTGAATAAGATATCTGATTGGCCGAAGTACTGACAATATATTTTCTCGAAGGCATTGCCGCTGGAATTGCGACTATGCGGCTGAAATGAATTTGAATTTCATTCGTTTCAGAATTTGCATCTATGTTCCTAGTACTGCGTACTGGAGGCTTTAAACTATACTGGAAGTGACGCGATGATGCAGTTCCTTTTGGTACCAACTACTAGCTATTATAAATGTCACTCTCCCTATTGAACTTCCAGGTTGAAGTAAAGGGTGTAGAGAAGACTCGGAGCAGTCGTGTTGAATCAAGATAAACACGTCATCCACCGGTATTTATACAAATTCTATCTTTGGACTCGAGATTACGTTGTACAAGATTATATCCATAAACATGTTTCAGCCTGAATCTATGAATAGCTCGGACTCGGAGGACCAGGATCTATCGAGTATAGTGGAAGGTGCTACTGCATTAGCGGAGGAATGGGGGTCACGGTACTTCAAGTTCGCTTTTGAATGGAATATGTCATTATAGTAGGAATAATCATGTACGAGCAGAAGGTCCGCTGGCGCTCTATCTGTATCCCTACACGCGAGCCACGCAAACCACGCTAACCAGGCGATAAGACCGAATCAGGCAAGGTCGAATCAATCAAGACATGACATGGCAGCGCAGTGGGAAGCGACAGAACAGAACAGCAGAGCGGAGTGTGATGGCGTAAAGAGTATTAGGAAGTTATCTCCCGTAGTATGCCGAAGAGGGGGTTTCAAAACCAACGCAAGTCTTTTCGCAGAAACAGAAACAAAAAACGTGCAGACGTGAGATCAGTGCGAGGGAAAAAAAAAGGAAAATAGATATCACACCCCCCGTCTCATCTCGTACGTAATTCCAAACCGATCGAAAGGGGGGAATTTAAAAACGAGGACCATCAGAATAAAAGAACGCCAGATTCCCCGTGCAAGCAAGTAATTCTGCATCATTATCAAGTTCGACCAGACCAGACCAGACCAGACCACCAGCCCCTTTATCCAGACGGGGCCCGTGGGAAGTCCGATCCGATCGGACCCACCGAGTTTGAGTATCAACATAAGCAGGCAGCGCGCGAGCTTTGGGGGAAGGGGCTGTCGGGTGGGGGCCGGAAAGAAAGCAGAGCAGAGAGTACTCGCAGGTGCTTTCACTCCCCGGCCCAACCCAGCCCAACCCAACCAGACTCAATCGCATCTTAGCCTAGCACATGCCCAAACCCAAACATCTAGACCTTCGCAGGAGGAGGACCCTCAGGAGGCGCATACTCGCGCGCACCCTGCCCATACGCATTCGGCGGGGACTGGAGCTCGATTCCATTTTGTTGCGGGTGAGGACCAGGACCCTGGTTAGGGGCGGCGCCGAAGTAGCCGTACTGGGCCGGGTTGGCGGAGTATTGGGGTGGGGGTGGTTGTTGGGCGTAGGGGTCTCCGCCGTAGGGTTGCTGGTAGTATGGTTGGTTTGGAGGAGGGGGGCCTGGTGGTGGTGCCATCCAGGCTGTTCCGGCCATTGGTCTGCGGCCGTGGGAGCGGCGGCGACGGGCGTTGAAGCAACTGGGAGGGAGGGTTAGCGACCGGTCAAGCGCCACGGGATAAAACAAAATAGTCAATAGGAGAGGGAAGGGAAGAGAAGCAAAGGGACTCACGCGAAGCCGAAGAATAGGAGGAATGCGCAGCCGACGATTACGGCGAAGGCTACCCAGCGACCCCAGCGGTCCCAGTTGGAGCCGTAGTAGCAATCGTCACCATAGCTGTGGATGCGGATGTTAGCGAGGTTTAGATATGGAAGTGGAAGAACTGTACCAATTACTGTACAAACGGGGAACGATGACCATGATGAGTGATAAGGTGCGAAGGCGAAGTTGCAGAAGAAATGAAGTTGGAAGGTGAATGTGAAGGTGAAGGTTGCCGGGGCTGGGGAGGCTTGGCACTAGGCTGCAGTCAAGCGTAGCAGTCTAGCAGTACTACTATGCAGTATTACTGGTATTACTTTACAGTAATATTACCAGCAGTGGCTAGGATAAAGTGGAAAAATCACAAATTGAAGGGCAAATAAAGAAGAAGGAATAAATAGGAAATACACAAGGTAATAAGTGGCTGATGGTGAATAGTTATTCTTTTTCACAATGATCGCCATCGAGGCGCAGTTCTTCCCCGGGCCAATCACGCCACAGTGGAGTGAGGCGCGGTCGATGATGATGACTACAGTACGAATACGGTGTACTCGTAGTACTAGTATACTGCCGATGCTTGCGTACTTTCTAATATTCTATAAGTTAGAACTGAGACTAACTAATATCTACTAGTATACTTTGGATAATAGTCAACTAAATGCATCTAGTCTGACTAGTACTAGCAGTACTACATTATCATGAAGTATCTAAAGTATCCACATGTTCGCGCTTGGCAGGTGGCCACTTGCTGCATTGCCAACGCATCACTTGGTCCGTGTGTGCTCGCCTTATTTATACTCACCATCTCCCTGGAAATAATCGAGCTAGAAATCTTGATTTTTGATCACTAGTGCCTTATCATGATCACTGGAACTCATACGTACACCACTACCGCAAGACCAAATGTTATCACATAATTCGTTGCATCGTCAAAGGCTGTGAGCCTAACCGTCTACTGGAACAGAACAGAATCCTATCTGCAGGGCCGAACTAAAGAAAACAAAAACGGAGAAAAAAAAAGGAATTCCGACAGAAAGAACCAAAGAACCAAAAAACATCGAAAGCAGGGATATAGTGCCACGAAATGCGTCGAGCTAAAACGAACTTGAATCGCAGATGATGATCGCAGATAATCAAAAGTCGCAGATACAGTGGACAAAATATGATCAACTGGAATGAAAAGGGGACGGTCAAAGCGAGGAGAGGGGGCGTTTCACCTTCACTTCTCTCATCGACTCGCCCGTGCAATCAGCCAGTGCAGCACCGCGTCGAGGTTAGTCTCTTCTTTCGCGCTGATCCCGTAACAGCTGACTTCGCGGTGCGTAATGGACTTCAGGTCCATCGCATCGATCAACTCATCAACAGACAATTTGACCGGCAAATCGGACTTATTACCCAATACGAGCAGTGGGATCCCGTCCAGCGTGGGCTTGTTCATCAACTCATGCAACTCCTCCGTGGCGGCGGGTAGAGCGCCTTGATCGGCGGCATCTACAATATATCTTTTTTGACGGGTCAGCAGATGCGATGGAATACGGCACGGCCCCGGAGGGAACGGCGGGACGATGAAACGAAACGAAATGGCTTTGCTTACACGATGGCGTTGACGCCCCGACAATATCGCTCCCACATGGGACGAAAGCGAGGTTGGCCGCCCAGATCCCAGCTGTGCGGGGTTAGAAACAACGGACAGACCAGTGGGTGCAGCAAGGGGAAGGGAAGGGGGG
>JAVMSB010000241.1:0-49886 GCA_031761475.1 Penicillium pancosmium | reverse complement strand
GTTGTATTCCTCTATCTAGAGTATATCTTTCATTTCTTATTTATAGAGTATACTTCTAGTTTGTTATCCTTTAATATTAATTACAGTCAGTTAACTACCAAATTCTTCCCTTATATACTTCTTAAGACTATAAAGTAGTCTGTCATATATATCTATAATATTCTTTCTTAGCTAGTTATTAATTAAGGCCAAATTATGCACTCTACATGTAAAGTTTTCTGCCAAAAATCTTCGATATCAATACTGCATTCTGAAAATGGCCTCTTGCACTATATTTCCTTGGTCCGACCTTATCAATACACCATCTAAGGAAGTTATCAATTTCTTGATTCTGATTATCGGTATAAGACAATAACACCGAATGAAGAATTTTAGCTCCGCAAGGAACTCTTCCATCGGGTTTATACCAGGAGAGTATGAGCTAAATGTAGTAGCTTGACTTCTTCATCAAAGCACACTTATATAAACCTCTTAGAGTAGTAAAAGGATCCATTATCCATAAAGAGAATCAGCATAGATATAGGATATCTTCTACAGGGATTTAGTAGTTCCTCAATAAGAATTTCAAAGAATGAAACATTTATTAAGCCTTAGAATATATAGGATCTTGACGAGGCGGCTTCTTTGACAATGCCTCCGAAGATAATTTTTTTGGCGTTCCGTTGACTTGTGTCTGGTGCGAGACCACAAAGCATCCAAAGAGTACCTGAGATATTCCCATGCAGCCCGAAAATCCGCGCTGGGGTCTAATTTTGGGCATAGCCCGGCCCCTTCGACTGGAGCTTTCATTGCCCTTTTCCACGGTAGGACTGAATACTTGGGACTCTAATATTCTGATCTCACAGATTTGCGAGACCATTCAGTTATCACTGTAATCTAAGGCAGACCTTGATTATGGATATGTGGCTTTTGGGGGGGGGGAAGTATCCACACTAGCTGTTATTATCCTATCCTGCTTTTCACTGGATATGATTTTGAACATAGGGCTGCAGAAGTGTCTAAAAGACTTATAATTGGTACTTTTGTGGCTTGCTGGATTCGCCTCACTGGGTGCTGGATGATGCCATGCCGCCAGGCTCAGGAGAGGTTGAAATCGATATCAAATATGTTGGCCTAAGCTTCAAGGTACGGGCTCTCTACGCAAAGCATTGTCTTGATAGGAAACTTACTTTGTCTTAGACATGGTGTCTGCTATGAGATTCATTGGTCGAAAGGATCAACTCAGATCTGAAAGAGCTGGGTATTGTAGGGAGAATTAATTCAGGCCCTCATCTCCCGTAATGCCGCGAAGGAGATGAAGGTTGCGTCATGCACGATGAACTATTCAAAATCTCGATGACACTCAATAGTTCTTATTGTTTTCAACCGAATTCTCCAGTCTATCTTGATTCATTCTGTATGCGGTGGGTGTGGTTGAGCGGCGATTTAGCTTTGTCAAGCTCTCGATGCAGGGGTAAGTATTTTCTTTGCGTGTCAGGCCTTAAGCCTCGGCTGGCAACGTAATATATTTGCGACGGTTGGCAATGAAAAAAAGACAAAGGAGTCGACATTGTCCTTAACCTTCTGTCAGGCGAGAGTCTTCATGCATCCCGGGAAGTTGTTGTAAGAGTTTGGTAAATTCATTGAAACTAGCAAAAGGGATATTATGAGCCATGGAAATCTAAATATGTCCCCTTCTTACCAACCGGTCCTTTTTTGGTATAGATCTGCATGCTTTAGCCATGCCCAGATGAATTTAAGAGGTATGCCTCATCCCCCTAATTTGATGTGAGCAGTGGCTTACTAGCATTGGTCAGTTCTAGAATTATTGAAAAGGCCATGTGAGCGATGAAAGAAGAGATAATTAAGCCTACTCCGCCAAGGAGTAAATTTGGCGCTCATAATGCAGAAGATGTATTTCGACGCATACAAACTGGTCTTTATATAGGTAAACTTGTTATTAAAATTGCCAAAATTGAAGTTCCTGATTAGATTTCCGTCGCCAATCATTGTCGGCCAGTTTCCCTATCCCCAAGTTGTTGATAATGTCCCTATTGGTTGGACCAGCAGTATGGGTCATTCCCATTGGGAGATAGATGGTTGAACATGGAGCCAGAAGCACGTGTGAGTAAGAACTCAAAGAAATGTTTCCAAAGATGCAAGAGATAGAAAATTCACCGGGAGGGGATAATTCATTTGTATAACATGGTTGGGTGTATTATTAATAATATTTCAATTATATTCTCTTTGTCTCTTTCTCTCTACAAGTGTCGAAGGTATTGATCATAGTTCTTAATCAATATCCATTGGGTCGTCATCACAGATATTAACCGAATCCGAATCCGAAATCGAGTATAATGGGGCCAATTTCAATGGTGATATATCTGATATATCGTTCGAATTGGAATTCTGTTGCTGTTGAATCTTTTTGGCCCTCGCTCTGGCTCTTGACTCAATTATAGCCCTTCTTACGCTATCCTGCTCTATCGGAACCGAAAGCGAGGATGGATCAGAGTAAAGGACCAACTCCTTCCCCTGTGAGGAATCATCTGAAAGGACCGAATCGGGTACGGCGAGCATACGCTCCGCTAGAGGCAAAAGGACTAGAGCGCCGGGCGGGGAATCGGAATCGGCCAATTCTCGATCTAGGTCGTATACATAGGTGGTGTGTTTAGTGTCGTCCAAAATCATCGACTCATGGTCATCGCCTTGGCTTTGAGGTGTGCAGTCTGGGAGGGTATCTGGGGTTGACGTTGGAGTTGGAATTGGAGTCGGAGTGTCGTGGTATTTGGCCCGAGCACCGGGGCTCGGCTTAACATTGCCTGCGAGATGGAGGACATGTCAATTGAAGATCCATAATCGCAACCTAGTCGCAGTCGCAGCGCAATCGCAACCCATTTGACTTTGACCTGATCAGCCCCAGGGGGGAACTTACCTAATTGAAGTCGACCAAATCTCTTGGTTAGTGGTTGCGCGCCATCCGGGTCACCCTCTGCGGCGCGCTTTTTGCCGTGCTGCGATCTTTCATCACTCCGCGCCATCCACAACGCCCCCCTGTTCTGGTTATCGAGTACGAGCGGCAACTCAAGAGATCTTGGATGGTAGGAAGGAGAACTGTGTGTGTGCGCGCGTTCTGGTATAATATAGATCAGTCTTGAGAGGGGGTCAATGTGGGTTGCTGGACCTGGAGTTGTTCTGAGGGGGGAACTGGCTTTGACCTTGACTCATCTTCCCTTTCCTTTTGCGCGCCAACTCCAAATTCCCAGAACCTTCCATCCTCGCTTTGTCCACTCTTCCACCTCCACCAAGCCACCAACGCTTACCAGGATGGCGTCTGACAATGGTCCTGAATGGACCGCTCCAAAAGTTCGAGAGACTTTCCTGAATTATTTCAAAGAGAATGGTCATACCTTTGGTGAGTGACCCCGCGATCGTCTTGTGCCCCTCTTCTCCCCCCCCGCCACACCTACGCCCACGCCTATACAACAAGGACATTCACTGATCTGGTGTTGCTTTAACCTTTTAGTCCCATCCTCGGGCGTCGCGCCTCTCTCCGATCCAACCCTCCTCTTCACCAATGCTGGCATGAACCAGTTCAAGTCGATTTTCCTCGGTACCGTTGACCCGCAGTCAGACTTTGCGAAATTAAAAAGTGCGGTGAACTCGCAAAAGGTAGGAAATCCCTGGATATTTGCTTTTGTGAATCTTGCGCTAACACTCCCTATCAGTGTATTCGTGCCGGTGGAAAACACAATGTGAGTAGGACAGGATCATTTTATCCGTGGTAAGATATGGTTCAGTTTGTTGACCACCCGCTGTAGGATCTGGACGATGTCGGCAAGGACAGCTACCACCATGTGAGTATTGGCCTACTGAGTCTTTATCGTGATCATCTCAATTCAAAATCTAACCTTATGCGCCAATCATAGACCTTCTTCGAGATGCTCGGTAACTGGAGTTTCGGCGACTACTTCAAGAAGGAAGCCATCAACTACTCGTGGACTTTGCTCACCAAGGTCTATGGCCTGCAACCCGACCGCCTATATGTCACCTACTTCGAAGGCGATGAAGCCAGTGGCGTGGAACCTGACCTGGAGGCCAAGGAGCTATGGAAATCTGTGGGTGTTCCAGAGGCCAACATCCTCTCGGGCAACATGAAAGATAATTTCTGGGAGATGGGTGACCAAGGCCCCTGCGGTCCTTGCAGTGAGGTGCACTATGACCGCATCGGTGGCCGAAATGCCGCCCACCTGGTCAACATGGATGACCCCAATGTGCTGGAGATCTGGAACAACGTCTTCATCCAATACAACCGCGAGGCAGACCGCTCCTTGCAACCTCTCCCCAACAAGCACGTCGACACTGGACTGGGATTCGAGCGTCTGGTTTCTATCCTGCAGGATAAGTCATCCAACTACGACACCGACGTCTTCACACCTATCTTCCAGACCATCCAAGAGACCACCGGAGCTCGGGAATACCGCGGCAAATTCGGTGCCGATGATGCCGATGGTATCGATACTGCTTACCGTGTAGTCGCGGACCACGTGCGAACTCTTATGTTTGCTATCTCCGACGGTGTCGCCCCTAACAATGAGGGTCGTGGCTATGTCATCCGTCGTGTTCTGCGCCGAGGAGCTCGCTTCGCGCGTAAATATTTCCAAGTCGAGATCGGCAGCTTCTTCTCCAAGCTCGTGCCCACTGTTGTTGCGCAGCTCGGCGAGATGTTCCCCGAGTTGACGAGAAAGCAGCAGGACGTTATGGAGATTCTGGATGAGGAGGAATTGTCATTTGCCAAGACTCTGGATCGTGGCGAGCGTCAATTCGAACAATATGCCCAGCAGGCTAAGGCTAAGGGCGACGACAAGCTCCACGGTGCTGATGTTTGGAGACTGTATGACACTTTCGGTTTCCCCGTTGACTTGACCCAAATCATGGCTGAGGAGCGTGGCCTTCGCATCGACGATGTTGAATTCGAAGAAGCACGCCTGAAGGCCAAGGAAGCCAGCAAAGGACAGAAGAAGGCGGCTGCAAGTGCCGTCAAGCTTGATGTCCACGATATCAACAAGCTGGAGAAAATGAGCGGTGTTACTAAGACGGATGATTCGGCCAAATTCGGCAGGGAAAACATTACTGCCCATGTCAAGGCCATCTACCATGCTAGGAGTTTCCATGAAAACACCGATAGCATTCCCGAGGGCGAGCAACTTGGGTTCATCCTCGACAAGACCAACTTCTACGCTGAGCAGGGTGGCCAGGAAAGTGACACCGGCAAGATTGTCATTGACGGCCAGGCCGAGCTTGAGGTTGGTGATGTCCAGACTTATGCCGGATACGTTCTCCACACCGGTTTCATGAAATACGGTAAACTGTCCGTGGGTGACTCTGTCATCTGTGAATATGATGAACTCCGCCGCTGGCCGATCCGTAACAACCACACCGGTACTCACATTCTCAACTTTGCCCTGAAGGAGGTCCTGGGCGATGGAATCGACCAGAAGGGTTCCCTTGTCGCAGCCGAGAAGCTCCGATTCGACTTCTCTCACAAGGCCGCGGTTTCCGACGTCGATCTGGAGAAGATTGAAGCAAAGGCCACTGAGTACATCCGCCAAAATTGCGCGGTCTATTCCCAAGACGTCCCTCTGGCTACTGCTCAGCAGATTTCTGGCGTCCGAGCCGTTTTCGGCGAAACCTACCCCGATCCCGTCCGTGTTGTCTCTGTTGGCGTTGAGCTGGAAGAAATCCTGCGTGATGTGAAGGATCCCCGCTGGAAGGAGGTCAGCATCGAGTTCTGCGGTGGAACCCACGTCCAGAAGACCGGCGATATTAAGGACCTGATCATTCTGGAAGAGAGCGGAATCGCCAAGGGAATCCGTCGTATTATCGCCGTCACTGGCGAAGAGGCCCACGAGGTCCAGCGTCTAGCCCAAGAATTTGGACAGCGCCTTGACCGATTGGATGGCCTGCCTCTTGGAGCCGAGAAGGAACGTGACGCCAAGCAAATCCAAGTGGACCTCAACCAACTTGTGATCTCCGCTGTGCAGAAGGCGCGATTCCGTACCCGTTTCACTGCTATTAACAAGCAGGTCCTTGACGGACAAAAGGCTCAGCAGAAGCTTGAGGTTAAGCAGGCCGTTGACGCTATCAACTCCCATTTCCAAGACCCCGCGAACAAGGATTCCTCATGGTTTGTCGTGAAGCTGCCCAACCCAGCTAGCGCAAAGGCTGTCAGCGAGTCTATCAACCACGTCAAGTCGAAATTGCAGAACAAGAACGTGTATGTTATGGCTGTTGACTCTGAGCACACCCGCGTTGCTCATGGTTGCCATATGTCTAAGGTGAGTTATTCTATGCAAACAGAAACAATCATTTTTGATAGGGCACTAAACTAATACTTTATTTTTAGGAACTTGGCGACCAAGGCGCATCTGCTACTGAATGGGCCGCAGTCGTTTCCGGCGCCGTTGGAGGCAAGGCTGGAGGTAAAGGAGCAACCTCTCTTGGAAACGGTACCAACCCAGACAAAGTTGACGAGGCTGTCTCGCTTGCAACTGAATATTTGAGCAAATTCAAGATCTAAATTGGTTTGGTTCGATAATGGTATTGAATGGCAATATGCATGGCAATATGCAAGGCAATATGTTACTCTAGGGGGTATTTTATTCTATTTACGAGAAATATCAAATTAGGGAGGCAAAAAAAAAAGTCTTGAGGTTTTCGATTTTCGATTTTCGAAAAATTCCTGTGGACGGCCTGCCCATCCCAGGCTAGGGTCTCTTAAGAGGTGGCGTTTTATAGGCAGAATAGATCAGATGTTTGAAATTCTATGAAGATGTATTTCATTTCACTAATATCGCCACTTGATTTTTTCTCTCTCTTCTTTTACTCTTCGGTAAGGCTATTTTTACATCTCTCCACACTGCACGATGGAAACATCTTGGTTCGGCTTATCTCTGGTGGTACGTGTGTGTTCAATCATACGAACCACATCCATTCCATCAATGACTTGGCCAAAGACGACGTGTTTGTTGTTTAGAAATGGAGTTGCGGTGGTTGTGATGAAAAATTGACACCCGTTGGTGTTTGGGCCGGAGTTCTGATCGCGTCAATGCATGCAAATAGAGAGTGAAGAGAGGAAGGGAGGTTTACTTACAGCCATACTGAGCAAACCAGGCCGATCATGCTGAAGCTCGAAATTTTCATCAGCGAATTTGGGAGTGCCGTAAATGGTACAACTTCCCGTGCCATCACCGTTGATGAAGTCACCACCCTGGATCATAAAATCTTTAATCTGGAAATGAGGCGCAAGAGGCGCAGATGGTTAGTTTATCAACCAACCATAGCTAGAGATTTTTGAAATCCGGGGAAACTCCAGAGGTTAAAAGGTGCACGTACAACGCGGTGAAACTTGCTCCCCTTGTAACCTTGTGGTTGACCCTTGGGGGACTTGGTTTCGCCCGTACAGAATTGGCGGAAGTTCTCTGCTGTTCGTGGAGTTTTGTGGGCAAATAGCTCCATCTTCACTCGGCCAAGGGACTCGCCTAGATGATTGGGTTTAGCGATTTATGCAATAGGGAATTGAAATCCTGCTTTAGGATTGGAATTGACAGCACCGCCCTTACCTGCAAGGGCAATATCAAAGAAGACCACAGGATTGGTGGCTTCTGATGGGGTGATGGATTCGGCCATGATCAGTTTTGATGGAGGGCGAACTGTATTGGGGGGATTGGAGGTAGAAAATAAAGCAGAAATATAGCAGAATGGTGGCCCTTTGGGTTGGTGGCGGAGGTGCTGGCAGTGATGATGATGGTAGTGGTGTCGAGTTGGATCTTCTTCCCGACGAGCATCACCACACCACACCAGATCACATCGCCGCGCCGAACCCGCACCGCATCTCCACTCCACTCCCTTATCGCAACATTTTTTTTTCATATTGATCTACATTGAATTTAATCTTATTCAACTGGCCCCTTACAATTTGCCTGAACTTTCTTTTCTTTCTCTACTTTCGTATTCCGTATTCTCCGTTCCCTTTATTGATTGCCAGCCCCCTCTCTCTCTCCTCTCAGCCCCAGCCGAGTTCCCGTGACCGACAACCTCCTCTTCTGCTCCTCCGCATGCGTCCAGCCTTCTTGCTTTGCTTTCCCTACAAGATCCACCTTACGATGATATGAGTACTTCGCTTGGCTGATCCCTTTGGTGGACTATTCGGAGCCTCTTCTCAAAATTCTTAACCCGAAACGCCTCTACCCTTCCGTTGCTTGGTCTGATCGGCTTGCATGCAGCTCGCATTGACCTGAGCGTCGGTCACCCTCACCCAACAACCAACCTCCTTCTCCTTCTCCTCCTCCAACCCCCACAAACCCCCTTGGGAGCACGACAAGTTGAACATTTTCGCATCGTGCGCTTCCTCGATCCAGCACCTGGAGGAATGGTTACGGACGCCCTATAAACCTAACACCTAGTGGGACCTAGCATTTGATTTGCATCCCTACGTCCCTACGTCGCTACGATCACATCGCCAACCCCCTGCCTTGTTGATCAGAATGGCACCTTCTACCACCACCGCAGCCGCCAGTGCTGCGACCACAACTGGCAGTAGCGGAGGCGGCGGGGGCTCAGGCGCCACGAGCTCGCCGCTACTATTTTTCGTCGCGCTCGGATTTGGCGTCGTCTTCACCAATCTATGGTATGTTGAATCATCACTTCAATGCGCCATTGCACCTTTCTTGGCGTGAAGAATCGACTGATTACAATACTGACACGGTTTACAGGATCATTGTCGGTGTCAAATACTGTTTCCGATATAATCAACGGAACCGCCAGCTGCGCGGCGAGGAGACAGGCGACCCAATCGATCTGGTAGCCATGCCACGTCCTCATCGGCGACGACGCGAAAAGAAACTCATGTCGATGGATGAGGTCAATGAGCGATTCCCCTTGGTGAAATACAAGGTGTGGAGGTCATCCCGTGCCAACCAGGGCCTTCCAACCGAGGGGGGCATCACGGCTCCGAACAGTAGACCTCCGAGTATGGCTGATGAAAGTGGTGTTATTTCCGCCCCTACTGCGCCTGCGACTGCGCCCTCGACGGACGAAACCTCGCCGCCTTCGGTCGAACACGGACTGCGTGGAGAAACACATAGTGATTCTACACCTGCTTCACATCTCGAACCAACCTCACGACCAGCAGACGAGAAAGCTTCTCCTGCGACGGGCGTATCCGTAGTTCACCACGACGATGCAGCCGATGCGGAAGAAAAGTGGCGGCACTCTTTAGTGAACGAAGGTATCGAGGCCGAAGAGGACGAGGAAGACGGCGATCAAATTCGAAAAGCCGTTCCTTCCGAGTTATTGCCAAACCCTGGTGATTCCTGCGCGATCTGCTTAGATACCATCGAGGACGATGATGATATTCGTGGATTGACCTGTGGACACGCTTTCCATGCTTCCTGTGTCGATCCGTGGTTGACTAGTCGAAGGGCTTGCTGTCCTTTGTGCAAGGCCGATTACTATGTTCCTAAGCCTCGCGCACAGGCGCCCGACGGGGCTGCCGGTGCTGATCGTAACGGACGTCGTGCTGCGACAAGTCGTATTGATCTCCTCGCCAGGCCTGTTCGAGCCGCACGACCCGGGGGGTCGTCGAATTTTTTCCGGATGCCAGTGGCATTACCTGGCCGGTATTTCCAACCGTCCCCTCCACCTCAATACCCACCCCAAGATAGCTCCCCGCGAGCTGGAACTCGCCCTGAACCAACGTCGTCCGACATGAACCAATCGCAATCGCAATCACAATCACAGTCGCGATGGTCGCGTTTTATCCCCTCCCGTCTGCGTTCAAATCCCCCTGCGCAGACGCAGACATCTTCAACAAATGAACAACGACCGCCTCCCAACGGTAGCTCACCGGGCTTCGTTGCTGGAGATAGTCGAACCCCAGCCCAACTCGAGGCTGGCACCACATAATGAATTTTGCACCCCGATTTTCCTAGTCTTTTGGACTATACGATTTTACTGATATTAAAAAAAACCATTTGCAATGCTGGATCAACATCTGGAATGTTTGGTCGAAGTAAAGCAGCAGCTTCGTTGTCCATGTCTTTATCTATTTTATGTAATTAGTCGGTCTCGATCTCGATCTCTCGGTCCTGTACGCGTTTGCAAGACATCTCAATACCCATCTCAAAGCCCTATTGCCTGGCCTGGTCTGGTCTCGTGAGAGCAGAGTGGCATTGCAGAATTTTCCTCCTCGTGTTTGATTTATGAAGAGATTTAGTGGGCGTATTTGTTTTCCAACTCTGGGAACCATACCCTTTTCTTTTCTCTGGGGCGCAACCTGTAATGATGATTTACGCTACATATTATATTCAGCTCTTTTTTTACCAAGGGAAAGTAAATATTAGCTATAATATATGAACATCAAGTTCTTGTCTCTATTATTATGTCCAAGAGACACTAAGACCTGTCACTTTGAGAGATGACACTAGTTAACGCTACTACTAGTAGTAATTCGATTTCGAAAAAAAAGCATGATATCAGAAATCCTGAGTTTAAACACTCGAATGATAGGATAGATTCTAAGCAGTTGGAATACATGTCATGTCCAAAGAAAGCAATTAACCGAGTTCACATACAAGATAATAAAAATACCAAACACCGAAATTCCCCATCCCATTGGGGGATATTGGGAATGGATGAGATCAGATCAGAGCAGATCAGATCACGACTGCTGTTTTGAAGTTCCCACACCAGCACTAATAACACTGGGAAGAGCCTCATTGCCCATGCTAAAAAGCATTCCAATAGCACTGCCCGCGAGAACAATAACCAAAATGGTAACGCTAGCAATAAGGAAGAATGGAGAACTGATATCCTCCTTCTGACAAGCAACACCTCCCCACTGGATTTTCTTGACAGAGCCATCACTGCCCTTAACGGTCGTTTGTCGGCATTTGCAGGCGTAGCAGTTACCCTTGGCATCCTCGTTACCGGGTCCGAACTTCAAGAAGCAGGATCCGTGACCGGAGCAGTTGTTCGTTGCGTCTTCGCATGAGGAGTTTGAGGCGTGGCATACTGGTGCGAGATTTGTGTGCTCGAAGTTCGCTGATGCCGAGGACCTTTGAGATACAGTCTCCACGGAGCGTCGTTGGACTGGCGCGGATTCCTGGGTGTGGTCGATTACTGGAAGAGCAACGATTGTGATTTCAATGTTGGTTGATTGGGCTGTCTTGGCCAGGTCGCCAAAGGTAGCTTCGAGAGACTTGGCGATTTGGGCGGTCTTGGCGGATTTAGTCTGTGATAATGTTTAGCTAGCTGCCATTGCTACTCCACTTGGGCTGTGTATGTGTGTTTGTTTTTTACCTCGAAAACCAGTCTTGAACTAGTCAATTTTGTGTTTTTGCTGACGAATGATTCCATTGAATCCACCAGGCCGAGGATGTCATGTTCAGATAAGCCGCTGCCGTGGGAGAGAACGGGGTTGTAGGCGAGGCACTCTTGAATAGACTAAAAGCTAATTGTTAGCAAAGGGAATTGCACATATACTAGTGATGGGGTGGAAGCTTTCATACCCGAGAGTTCTGGGATGCGCCGTCGTGCTGGCTATATGTGCAATGCTTTCCATTGGCCTTGTTCATAAGAGGCTCCAGGGCATCATTGACCAGGGCCGACGAAGCATGAGGCACGAAGATGCTATGATCTTGACTCTTGCGGAGAGTTGAAACTATAATTCAAGGGCGAAATGGTGAGCTGATGAGTCGTTTTAAATCGGTTTACGAGTTCCAATCAACATACCAACTTCCTCATCAAGCCCCTCTAGGAAAATGATGCTCCGGCCGAGCTTGTCCTCGGCATCCGATCCTCCAAAAAGAGAGTACTGAGAGTCCGCATACTGATCAAGATTGTCCACAACATCGGGTTCCATGCTTCCCAGCTTTGAATGTAAAGGTGACCTCATGCGGAGCTCTAGGATAAGTCGAGCAACATCTTCCGAGACGGTCTGTGATCCGGTAGCATCGGCGGAGGCCTGGTTCTCCGCATGGAATGTAAAGATTGAAGACTCGAAAGCATTCGTCCCCACTGCACTCGTGGCCGCCAGGGCCAGGAGTTTCGAAAGCCAGTGCATCACGGGAGAAGCTTAAGTGGTTCGGGACGGATAAGGGTTGGGTTGGGTTGGGCGAGGAGTGGTCGTGGTCGTGGGCGTGACAGCCATGCAAGAGCCCTTAATCACCGGGCCGACAAGAGACTGTCTTGAATGGGGTCAGTCGAGAAGGTCAAAGACAGAACGGAGACAGCAACATCGTAGCTCCCTCCCGAGCGGGAACTTGTCCATTGCGATAACGCGTCACGTGGCCGTGGCCCAGCCGGCGCCCGCGATCGGCGTATTCCTTAACATTCGACCCAAGACTTCCCACCCATTCCATGTCAATATCAATACCCCGTGGTGCTTCTTGTGGCTGAGGATCTCTTCTGGACGGATCTTCTCAATGCTTTGGCTACGGCAGATACTTCGAAGTAAAGCACGTCCCTCGCGCTTCTATACTGGGCCTCAAACGATCACCGCTCCCACGCCTGTTCGACATGTGAGATTTCGACGACCTTGGCTAAGGTGAGTCTAGTGCTTTCAAGTTATATTTTTGGGGATATTGGAAGATGGTCTACTGGTACCCGGTTATTCTTCTCGGCTTCAGACCTGCTGCTCTGGATTCCTTCCAGCGCAGACCCTACTCGAAGAGACGCCTGTGTCAATGGCAACAAATCACAGCAGCCCCGATGGAATTTGCTGGGCGACCAGAAGCTCATGTCTATATCGGTTTTCTCACGAGGATCTTTCCACTGACTATTTTATGAAATAGGTCCTTTATCGGAAAATGTTTATTATACGGCGTTACTTTCCATGCCTGGACTGTCATTGTCAGAGTTTATGCCAACTGGGACGAGGACCCCGATGAAAGGTTGGAAAGAACTAAAAAACTTCGAGTTCTCAAAGAAAAGGAATACAAGCGCCGAGATAAGGAAATAGCAGAGGAGGAGGTAGAGGAGGAGACAGAGGAGGATGAGCCCGTATTCATCCCCCTTACTTGGTACTTGGAAGAACAAGAGGGCGAATTCTATACCGCATCAGACCCGGAATGGCAGGTGTATTCGAAGATATCAAAGGACCGCGAGAAGTTGCAAAAGCTGAGAGGTTCGTTTGTTGTCTGTACTCCAGGGAATCGAGCCAATACTAACAAATGCCAGATGAACTTGCGGCCATTATCCTCCAGAGTGCCTCTGATCAGATCTCGCCATTTCTTGGAGGTCCATTATCATTAACTGGACTTTGGCTGGTACCACAGTTTCCGTCTCGTCCTCCGCCGGAATATGTGCGCGCTGGGTATGCTTGGCTCCAGTTAAATTATATCATATCATTGATGAATCCGCGCTAACCATACACAGGATGGAACTTACAGATGACGGGATATCGTGGGCGACAAAACCGATGAATCCTGAGATAGGTGATAGACTGTCGATATTCATGAGACCAACGCACGTGGCACTCGCAATCTGGGATGCCTATTATGTCTTATACAGGAGACAAATGGACCGCCTAATGAACCCCGACGGTCAACCGAACGATGTACAATTGCTGAACGGGAGGTTTACCCTCTCAAGCCAACCGAATCCCATGACCACCCGTGAAAAGTCTCAACTGCAGTCTCCAATATCCGACCGTTCTACTGAGAGCATCCCATCCAACGCCGAACCCGAACTCCACCCATCATTTATCATATCGACACTGCAGCGACTCCCGTTGCCTGACCTCGGCCCAGGATCTGATCTACATTTGGCATCTATAGCCTTCAAGTTAAGGCTACATGACCATGAGACTCAATCTCCTCGAACTCCGGTGCGAGGTTCTTTCTTCTTTTCTGGCCCTGTGGGGGTGCAGGGACCGCATGGGTCTTGCAGGTTTGAAGTGCGGGGCGAGTATGATCCAGCGAAGCCTGGATGGCGAACTGTGGATGTCAAACTCAAAGACTTGAGTTATCATAAACAACGGCCGCTCAGGTGAGGTGACTGTTGACGGTTCGGCTCGGCTCTCTTGTGTTTCCCTCATTTTCGAGCTCGAACCCACTTGACCGCATGCCAAAGGACTTACACAGAATCTGAAACTAGCCAACAATATCTCTTATACCCATTTCAAGCAGGTTGCATATCGGATTAAAAAGATAATCTCAATATCATTGTAAATTTACTTAACGTTCAGGTATCCTGGTGATCATCACTGTACCAAAGCAAGATGGCCCGGGAATTTTACGTAGCTGGATATGAAGCCGAGAAAAACCTCAATGTAGTTCATGGTGTCATCGGAGCGGATCATGAGTATATGTCCTATGTAGTCCCATTGACCCGTTATAAGCAGGTATAGCTAGGCGGTGCTGGCCCAGATCTCCACTGGCGGGGTAAGGTAATACTAGTATGACGCCAGATCCACGACCGCCTCACGACCATCCTTCTTACTACTTCCTCCACCATCATCACTACTATCACCATCACCATGTCTGTTCCTCCTAACTTCGCCGGTATCAAGCTCTCGGGCGGTAAGAAAGAAGAAACACAGCATACTCTCGAATTGTGTATGTATCATACGTTTATATCCTCTTCGTGGTAAAACATGCTGACTGACCTATCTAGACCTTGACTATGTCTGCCCGGTTAGTCTAATCTAATCCTATTCCTTGCTTATATGCCTCCTAAGGTATCACCTTTGGTTTGATATGATATCTCAGCTAAACCTCAGAACCCGCTATTCAGTTCTCAGCCAAAATGTTCAATACATTCTATTCCCTGAGTCCCGAAATCACCCAACGATACAATCCACGACTCCAAGTAATCTTCCGCCAGCATATCCAGCCCTGGCACCCATCCTCGACACTCACCCACGAAGCCGGCGCCGCCGTTCTCCGGCTAGCACCCGAGAAATTCTGGGCCTTTAGCGCGGCACTTTTCAAGGTCCAGGGTGAGTTCTTCGACGTGAACGTGGTCAATGAAACCCGTAACCAGACATACGAGCGTCTGGCCCGGGTTGCAGGCTCCGTTGGTGTCGATGAGGGGAAAGTGTTGGATCTATTGAAGATCCCCGATACCCCCGGCCCGGATGGAGCACTGAATGTGGGTAATCAGGTCACAAATGATATTAAGTGGATAGTCAAGGTTTGTGTTTGTTTTTTTGCAGCCTCTCCCCCAATTTAGGAAGAACCTCACATCCGACTGACACAAATCTAGACGGGCCGAGTGATTGGGGTTCACGTATCACCAACTGTATTTTTCAATGTAAGGCACAACCCCTCTCTCAAAGGAAAGGCAAGCAAATCACTGATACCGTCCAGGGAGTGGAAGAGCGTGGAATAAGCAGTGGTTTCAGCACAGCTCAATGGGAGGAATGGCTGGCAAAGAACGTGGTCTGATGGCCAGGCCAGAACAAGAACATTCAAAAGGCCGCGCATCTGTGTTTGTGCTACCTAGGTCTTGGGAACAACCCCATCTCTGCGCAATGCATTAGATATTCCAGGCCGCTGCCGCTGCCGGTTCAAGTTCATGTTCATAGAAAATTGAAGGAAAATGTGAATCATATCTCATTCCGGAACTTCCATTACGAAGCTGCCGTGGGCCCTAGTGAACATAACAAGCTATGCATGTTCATGCGATCATAAGAAAAGGAGAATAAAAAAGGAAACAAAATGGGGAAGACCACAGTCGAGCCTAGCATTTGAAGTGAGAACGGAGGAGGGGATGGTATGGTATGGTATGGGAGGGGGAGTAAGGTAGGATTTCCAACTGCAACAGCATCAATTCGTGAGGGAAGGGAGCTTATTGAGCCATCGGGGGCTGGTAGTTGAGAGGACGCCTAGGAGAAACGGAGAAACAGGTCAGCGATTGATTTGGGGGTTGAGTTGGTTTGAGTTGGAGGGTGACGGACTTGAATAGCAAAATATGAGGCTCTGGCTCATGAACTTCGTAATGCTCCCAGCCCAGACTCTAGAAAAAGAAGAAGCGTGTTAGTGAGGTCTGTAGAGGAATATTTCCATTTCCATTTCCACCTCCACCTAAACGCACCTGTGTGATCCCCAACGCTCGCCATTCTTCCTCCCAGAGCAACTTCAACGTCCCCTTCGCACTGTCGAAATAATCTTGGGGAATCTTCTTGAGCATGTTTTTGGGCAGCTGGACATGGCGATACTCGAATGCGTCATCGGAATACCTGATACCGAGTCGAGTCAGTAAAGAATTTAAAAATCGTCGGACCTCCGGGCAACCCCCCGGGCATCAAACAATTTCATATCATACCTGGCCGAGTAGTGAATAGAGTCAATGAATTCGTCAAGACGCTCGCGCTCCGACTCCAGCAGGAGACGGGGTTTCTTGTTTCGCCGGATGGGATCGATATCCATTGTGAAAGGTGAAAAGTGAAGGTCTTGGAAGAATGGGTGGTAGAGGAATCCGTAGCTGCACGTGGCGGAGGTCAGTCGGGGGTTCCGCGAGAATTAATTTGGAGGGTGGGTGTCGCTGGGCAGCTTACGAGAGTAGACACGGACCGGAATTGATTGAGAAATCGAGGTTTTATCAAAGTGTCCTTGGAGTGGAGACCAAGATGAAAGAGGGAGGGGAAAGAGAGAAAGATGGGGTCGCGTTTTGAAGAGCGGGTTTGTTTTCGGGACGAAAATGGAGGGGTCGGCGTGGACTGGTTGATGCCTCAGGCGACGAGTGATGGTATAACTATCCCTAGTAGATATAGTAGTGGGAGATCTGTTTGGCTCGGAATGAATTTATAAATATTGAAAGTGCTACTAATATTAATGTCTGCATTCTATCAATACTTACTAGTACCTTCCAGCACTTCTCGAGACTTGCTCACCTTGACTTTTACTTTGGCGTGATGATATTCGGACTCGGAGTATGTGTGAAGTACATATATGTCACATGGTTTATTCTACTCAACAGCGATAGTATGTTAATGCCTTAAGCAATACTATTATTAATTACAATCAATACATCCAGAGATATTATTGAACTCTTAAATTCATATCGAAGCTACCATACGAGTATATACTACGTATTACTATTTGATTACTATTTAATTCCTATCAGCAATGCCAATGCTTGACTTACCCAAGGCGGCGAGCCGGCGGGTGGGCCCTCCGGGGCAGATCGCCGCGCGCGCGTCGGTTGCACCCCTCGAGGTATGAATTGGGAATCCCTCGTCCAAGACTACTTTTCCCTTATCCAGTCCTTGCGCTTCAATCGCCCGATCTAAATATGAGTTCAAAGCGGCGCTCGGCGGCTGCGGCTTCCCCAGAGCTCCGCAGACAAAAGCGGCGCAAAGTTTCTGTAAGTAATCGTGCGCGTTCCTCCTGTTTAGATGACTGCCTGTCCCTGCGATGCGCGTCTGGAAGCCCGCTTCTGCGGTCAGTCTAGCATTAATCTTCCTCCAAGCAGGGATGCTGGGCTCCGCTCATGCGACTCTGCTTTGTGACGGAGCTGTGCGACGAGCTCCGACCGCCACGAGCCAGAGCCCGCACCCCCTCCATCTCCATCTCCACTTCCTCCCTCCATTCGCTTCTACGTCGCATGGGCGAATTGACTCGTGTCGCTAATATTTCGAGCTTTGGGACAGGATGACGATTTACCCGACCAGGAAGACACTCAGCTGGCAGACGAGGCAGACGATGTGAACTCGGACCCTGAAGAGGAGGAGGAGGAGGAGGAAGAAGAGGAAGAGGAATCCGAGGCGAACTTTGAGGGCGACACTATTCAATCGGCACAGGATAGGATCATATCTGAGCTGTCCAGATTGAAGGATTCCGAGTAGGCATTTTTGCTTCCCATGGAACGTACGCGAAGCTAACCAACCTTCTCCGCAGTGGTGAAGAAGTGGCATACCCGTTTGTCGGAAAGCCCGACCGAAATCTATACCGCGACTATTACGAGGTCATCCATCATCCTGTATCAATACGAAGTATTCAGCAGAAGGTGCGCGGCACTGAAAGTCGCAAAAATCCCTCCAAGACGACCGCGTTTCCTACCTGGCAATCATTCGAAGAAGAGGTCAGCTATCTTTGGCGAAATGCGAGGGAGTATAACGAAGACGATAGCGACATCGTAGTTCTTGCAGGGATTTTGGAGGTTAGTCTTTCCTGAATCGCATCACATCATGTAAATCTGGTCTGGTCTTTGTGCTAATGCTAACGACAACCCAGGAGTATTTCCATCGGCGCGTGACTGAAGCAAAGAAGCTGGTGCCCGATTCCATTCAGGTAGATGGTGCCCCCGAGATGCCTCGAATTCGATTGAAGATGGGTGCAAGGGATTCGGAGCCCGCAGCGCAAAGGTTAACATTGAAGATGTCTGGACAGACTTCCGAGACACCTAAGGATGTGCCGTCATCTGGCGTTGCTGTTGATAACGACGCTCTAAAACGACAACAAGAGCTTGTGAGAACCGGATCGGCCAGTCAAAGTCAAGATGCCGATGCACCACGCTCTCCTCGAACAAGATCTCTTCGACGACAGATCGGCAGTCCCCGATCTAGTGTCGCCACCACCCCTTCTGCTTCTGAGCAGCCGCACGGGCTACATGTGAAAGATGAGACGCCCATGGCATCGTCTCAGCATCCTGAGAGACGCTCTTCTCATGCTCTCCAGGGCGCCCCCCTCGAGTCTACTGGTGGAGTCGCTCCCTATGATGGTGTGGCGCTACCCCTCGACCCTACATATGCTATTAATTGCGCTGACCCTGTTTAATTAAGTCCCAGCTCCTCCTCACCCGCCCCCCGAATCATTGTCACCTCTCGACTCAATATGGAGGCGCCCAGGTCAAGGTGAGCGTCCGCCCGAATCGAGAAATCGGGCAAATATATTGGATATAGTCACTGACAGAATGATACAGATGCAAGCTCTGCTTTGATTCAGAATGTGCAAATTTCGACCCACCCATCACTTGCTCTACAACAAGATCTATCCCTGGACATCCCTCCATCTTCAACTATCCGCCAACAGGCGATCACAATCAGCCTTCCGCCATCGCATCGCATCGTGACGGTCAAGCCGACATTGACAGCTAGCACGGCAGAGAAACAGACCAAATTGGTCGCTGTCATGGGCACACATCGACTTCACCCATCTGGGGATACAGCTACGCTGGCGTACGACATCCAACTCCACCCGGGTACTACAAAGGTTGATTTGGAGGCGATTGCCGGGCCGCCCAGGGGGGCACCGAAATCCGGTCCCCCGGGCTCAGAAGTGGACTATGAGCGGGTTACTATTTTTTTCAATTTGTTGCGATGAGGTCTGTTGTATAACATTTGGATAAGTGTATTCTTGCATACTGTATTTCTTGGAGGAGGGTATGATAGAGGACGGTGAAGCACGAACCACCCGAGGTATCATCCCCCTTCTATTTCTTCCTTTTGCCTCTTTCTTCTGTTCTTTTTCTATTCTGGTTATTGTCTTGGTCATTATCATAATATCAAACCAATCATCTCCCCCCAGAGGCTCCCTAAAGTTCAAGCCTTTCACCTAGGTTTTTCTATAATCTCATCACCTACCGTATCGGGTAAGCCTCCCTCGTTTCCGCCTCCCCCATAACACGTGACCTACCGCTCCCGAAAAATTTCTGCCCTGCCGAGTTGTGGCAGGCTTTTATTAAAAAATTCGACCCCTCCCCTTCCCTCTTCTCCATCCTTTCCCACTCTTTCATTCCCACCACTTATATTCACAATGGCCGACTCTGAGGTGTACGACGGTGCGATCGGTATCGATCTCGGTATGATTGTTCCAATTCCATTCTTCCCAAGTTTCGTCCGCTAACCAATTTTTTTTCTTTTGTGCGCAGGTACCACCTACTCTTGCGTTGCCAACTATGAGGGCACCAACGTTGAGATCAGTGCGTTCTCACTCGACAAACCACCACTTCGCTCCATTTCCATGCTAACACTCAATTCACCCAGTCGCCAACGACCAGGGTTCTTACACCACCCCCTCGTTCGTCTCTTTCACCGAGAAGGAGCGTCTGATTGGTGAGGCCGCTAAGAACGCTGCTGCCATGAACCCCGCCAACACCATCTTCGACATCAAGTGAGTCTATCAAGATCCATTGATATTCTGTTTTTCGCGGGATCCACTTGGATATCCCTGAAGAAACGAATTTTTTTTTTGAACGGAACAAAAATTCTGACCCAATGGATTTTCACAGGCGTCTGATTGGTCGCCGTTACGACGACCCCATCGTCAAGAAGGATGTTGAGTCCTGGCCCTTCAAGGTCGTCGCCCAGGGTGACCAGCCCGCCGTTCAGGTTGCCTACCTCGGCGAGGACAAGACCTTCACTCCCCAGGAGATCTCCTCCATGGTCCTCATGAAGGCAAGCTTTTCCTGAAAAAAATCCCTACAGAAACACATTGCAATATACTAACCAATAAAACAGATGAAGGAGGTTGCTGAGACCAAGCTCGGCAAGAAGGTCGAGAAGGCCGTCATCACCGTTCCCGCCTACTTCAACGACAACCAGCGTCAGGCTACCAAGGACGCCGGTGCCATTGCTGGCCTGAACGTTCTGCGTATCATCAACGAGCCCACTGCTGCCGCTATTGCTTACGGTCTGGGTGCTGGCAAGTCTGACAAGGAGCGCAACGTCCTCATCTACGATCTGGGTGGTGGTACTTTCGATGTTTCCCTGCTGAACATCCAGGGTGGTGTCTTCACTGTCAAGGCTACCGCTGGTGACACTCACCTTGGTGGTCAGGATTTCGACACCAACCTCCTTGAGCACTTCAAGAAGGAGTTCCAGAAGAAGACCAAGAAGGATCTGTCCGGCGATGCCCGTGCCCTTCGTCGTCTCCGTACCGCTTGCGAGCGTGCTAAGCGTACTCTGTCCAACGCTACCCAGACCACCGTCGAGATTGATTCCCTCTTCGATGGTGAGGACTTCAACTCCTCCATCACCCGTGCCCGTTTCGAGGACCTGAACGCCAAGGCCTTCACCGGCACCCTGGACCCCGTCCAGCAGGTCATGAAGGACTCCGGTATGGACAAGTCCAAGGTCGATGAGATCGTCCTGGTCGGTGGTTCCACCCGTATTCCCCGTATCCAGAAGCTCCTGTCCGACTTCTTCGATGGCAAGAAGCTCGAGAAGAGCATCAACCCCGATGAGGCCGTTGCCTACGGTGCCGCCGTCCAGGCCGGTATCCTCTCCGGAAAGGCTACCTCCGCCGAGACCGCTGACCTCCTCCTTCTGGATGTCGTTCCCCTCTCCCTGGGTGTCGCCATGGAGGGTAACATCTTCGCCCCCGTTGTCACCCGTGGCCAGACTGTCCCCACCATCAAGAAGCGTACCTTCACCACCGTTGTTGACAACCAGAGCACCGTCCAGTTCCCCGTCTACCAGGGTGAGCGTACCAACTGTGCCGACAACACCTCCCTGGGAGAGTTCACTCTTGCTCCCCTCCCCCCCATGCGCGCCGGTGAGGCCGCTCTGGAGTGTGTTTTCGAGGTTGATGTCAACGGTATCCTCAAGGTTACCGCCACTGAGAAGACCTCCGGCCGCACCGCCAACATCACCATCTCCAACGCTGTCGGCAAGCTGTCCAGCACTGAGATCGACCAGATGGTTGAGGACGCCGCCAAGTTCAAGACCAGCGACGAGGCTTTCACCAAGAAGTTCGAGTCCCGCCAGCAGCTCGAGTCCTACATCTCCCGTGTCGAGGAGATGATCTCCGAGCCTACCCTGGCCATGAAGCTGAAGCGTGGCAACAAGGAGCGCATCGAGTCCGCTCTCTCTGACGCCATGGCCCAGCTGGAGGTTGAGGACTCCACCCCCGAGGACCTCAAGAAGAAGGAGCTGGCCCTCAAGCGTCTCATGACCAAGGCCATGGCTACCCGCTAAGCGAATAAAGCGAAGCGATAGCGATGAACATAGGATCGGCCAACATATGAACCCCTTCCTCGGATAATGGAAGGTCTGCCGCAGCCTTATAGATCTAGGGGCAGCGTTGGCCCTTGCTTTTTGTGTTTGAAGCCGGGCACACTTGGGCGCAGTATTTTCTCTTTTTTCACCCGTCACCCGTCACCCCTTTCCATTTTGTCTTTAAAAAGTACGGTTCCTGTAGACGAAGATTTAACGTTGCAAATTTAATGTGTGACGACCTTTTCTCTGCGTGTCATTGGTGCTGGTAGTATGAGTAGAGTAGTAACAATTTGTAACGAGTAGCCGTACTTTATGCGAGTAATCAACTTAGATGCTCAATACCTTTATGGGTAGTCTGATTGAATTGCTAAAGTTGATGTTTGGCCGTTGCAGCTACAGCTGCAGCTGCAGGCTCTCCGCTTTCCCCAACCTTTTTTTGCCCTCGGGGGCCGATAGCAAGACCCTCACTCATATCATCTCTACTCTACTCACTCTACTTCCAATTGACCTTTAACCACCACCCACAATGCTACGCCTCGCAACTCGCCTACCGACTAGGCTTACCACTCAATCCCGCCCTGCATTAAAGAGTTGGCAACCAGCTCTCCTCCCTCACCTGACCACGCCTCAATCGCATCTGCACCAACGCACCTTCACCAATTCACCCACCCTGTACAAAAAGAAAGACAAAGGCAGCAAGAAAGCACCCACCTCGTCCTCAGACTCACAATCAAGCCCTGCCACTACCGGCTCCGAAGGCCAAGGCCCAGACCCATTCGATCTCTCCCACCTGCAAACCGGCATATCAACCGCCGTTTCACGATTGAAAGATGACCTGTCGAAACTTCGCGCCGGGGGCCGATTCAACACCGCCACACTGGAAGGATTGAAAGTCCAGCTTAGCAAGGATAGCGCCGATTCGTTCAAGTTGGGCGATTTGGCTCAGGTCGTGCCTAAGGGTGGGCGAATGGTTACTATTTTAGCTGCTGAGGAGGAGGTGAGTTTCTATTCACAACTATGGAATGCAATTGAATGCGAAGCGAAGCTAACCCAACCACTATCCTACTCTCAGCACATCAAACCCATCTCATCATCAATCATCTCATCAAATCTATCCCTAACCCCACAAGCAGATCCCCACAACCCACTCCAACTCAACATCCCGATTCCACCCCCGACAAAAGAATCCCGAGACCAAAGCGTGACAGTTGCCAAGGCTGCTTTTGAAAAGGCAGCTGCTAGCGTCCGTGATGCGCGAGGCTCAATGCACAAACGACTCCAGGATATGCAGAAGAAGAAGACGGCGAGACCGGATGATGTGCGCAATGCTACGGTTCAGATGGAGAAGGTTACGGAGAAGGGTCATAAGGAGGTTAAGGATTTGTTTGATGGAGCTAGGAAGATGTTGGAAACTGCATAAGCATAAGCTTCAGCAGAATGCCTAAGAGCCCGAGGAAACCTTTTGAATGGTGATGTGATGTGATGTGATAGTAGTAACACTTTTCAAATGTAAAATGTAAATTTAGATACAAGAGAGTCTGAGAGCCTGTGCAGGGCGCCATAAAAAACATACCCAGGCCAGGGATAAAAAAACAAGCAAAGGAAAAAGAATAAAAAAGGAATTGAAACCCCCATGTATAATACAAAATCCACACGCTTCAATGAGACGATCTCATCTCAATATTCTCAAGCGCGCTTCACACGACCAGAGCTGGAGGCGAGTAAAGACTCAACCTTAGCCAAAAACTGAGGCCTCTTACCAGCCGTCTCATAAGTACCATTGTTCCTAAGATTCCGCACCACATCACCCATCGCAGCAGGCTGATCCTTACCAACCGTCTCCAGGACAGGATATTTCCCTTGAGCATACTTCTCCATCAAAGTCTTCGTACCCTCAGCATTGAGAGCACTAAATTTAACCTCAGTAGGCTCAACAAGCTCACCCTTCCGTTGCGAAATCCTATCAGCACGCAATTGAGAAAGACGCTTAACTTCCTCAAGCGCCTGAGCCCGCTCACTCTCATTCTCAAACAAAACATTCTCACCCTTCCACATCCGTCTCCCCAATTCATGAGGAGGGATATACCCATTCGCAAACCGACCAGCAAGACTCGCAAGCTTTTCAAGAACAGCAGCAGAGCGGGCGTTTGCATCAGAGGGAAGCGAAGGCCAAGTGGCCTTCAATGTAGAGAAATCAATATCACGCGGCTCATAGCGAACAGGAACCGGACGTTCCTTCAATGCCTGTTCCTGCTCGATCTTTTCAATGGCGGCTTCCTCGGCGGCTTCTTGAGTTTCGTCGCCATCGTCCCTCTTCGCGTCGCGGGGTCGGCGTTCACGACGGCCCTTGGCTTTGGCGAGGGGCTTTTTGTTGAAGGGTTTGCGCTGGAATTGACCCTGGCCCTGGCCCTGGCCTTGGCCGCCGGGTCGGACGTTGCGGGCACGCGGGCTGCGGATGATGCGAGGTTGGTCGGATCCTGCGGCGGGAGCGGCGAATGATCGGGCATCAATTGCTTTCAGGTTGGCCGGGCGTCTGTTCGGGGCGCCGGATGGTGGGCCACGCGACTGTGTTGGAGGTCTGCGAGGTTTGGTCTGGGCATTCTGTCGGGGTTCGGAGTTGGCTGGTGCTGTCAGGGGAGGAAATATGTCAGTAAACCTGAACTATGGTAGCATTGGTAGCCCAATTCATGGATTGAAGCCTTATATAGCCCTTAAGGTGTAGATAGTATGTGGAGGATTGGATTGAACCTACCGGATGGCTTGCTCTCGCCTTCTCTCGCGGCGCAGGAAACGGAAAAGGGACGCACGGGTGCGGAGAGACCAATTCGTACGGCTTCCGTGTGACGGGCGAGCTGCCTGAGCTGAGGCCGCATCATCTTGTGGTGTGAGGTGAGGATGGTGGAAAGTTGAACGAACCCACTGGCCGGGACCAACTCAACTTTTGGGAAAGACTCAGTTGAACTCGGCGGGCCGCGTCGAAATTCACCGCTTTGGACGCCGCCTTTCTCAATGAACTTATGCGCTTTGTTGACTGTATCAATGTACTGGAAACTGTTTTTCTTTCTGCTCAATGTTATACGAGCTTAATGCTGGATAATATTTGATAGTTTCCTTTTCTTTGTAAAAAAATAAAATGGAAAGGCCGACGTGTACTTTGCCAGTCCTCTATATAATGGCAGGGCACCCCATGTATTTATTAACCCGGCAGAAAACCACACCTGACCGCTATGCGGGCTACTGCAAGCTCAACGATTAACGACCACAATTTCATTCTATTTCTCCCAATCTTAGACAGAAAACATACTATCTCAATTACACAATCAGTATGCTCCGCCGCAAACCCACCGCTATAACAGTCACGATGGAAGACATCGCCGCATTCGAAGAGTCTCGGCTCCGCAAACAAGAAGAACAAAGCAGACACGCAACATCCGAGCAAGGGAAGAGTGGCACCAACGCCAACACCAACACGGGCTTCGATCCAAGTGATGAGTTGAAACCGCTACCCGGTGATAAAGCGAGGATTGTCCGTTCGCGCGAGGAGAGGATTGGCCTTGGGCGACAGGGGTGATGTGACGGATGGCCTGGATGATATACATACTCGTACGAGTACTATGGCATTGTGCTGGATGGATTGGAGGCATCGCATCGCACCGCATTTCGTCACCGACAAATAAACTTGAACGCTCCTCTTTGACCTTGGCCACGAGCTTCATTCTCCGCTTCAGCAAACGCAAAATGTCTAAGAATAATATATGAACAACAATAACGATCCACGGCCATATAATTGGGGTTGGGGTTTCATGATGATTGAGAAGTCTATTCTGCCATTTATTGATTTTATTTATTGGTTATGATATTTCACGACTGAGCCGATGAACACGAGCACGAAACACGAAACACTACGCACGCATTATACAACACCCAGCCCAGGCACTCCACTCTCATTCGACTGGCCTGGCCCCGTGCCTGCAAGGCTTATTTACGTCTATACACGAATTGGAAGCGTTGAGTGGAAGATATATATGAACCAAAAGGCCATCCGAATCTCATTTCCTCAAGATAAAGGAGATGAGATAGGGATTTGGAAGCATAATTTGTTGTCATGATATACAAGGGGTGGATTTATCGAAATCCCATTTTTTCGTTCCAGCCAACCGACATCAGTGAATACGTCAAGAATGATTCATAGACGTAGATGACCTGGCCACATCACAATCACATCACATTTTATACACGAGGCGTAGTCGTAGGTAGTTCCTGGACACGGCACCGGGGGTAGTAGAGTATAGTATGGACATCAGACCAGAAAATGAAAATGATAAACATGAACAAATGAAGGAAAATGTAGATGTGGGTGGATGTGGATATGGAGATTGTGAAACTATCGGATCGGACCGGTTCGAAGCTTGTCTCATCCTCTTTGTCGTTTAGCCATATTATTATCGGCATTCATATCGACAGAGTAATTCCACCTCCTCTTTAATCCCTGAGGATCGAAAACACTGGCCACACTTTGTTGCCAGTCCCTGGCGCTAAAGACGACAGGCGGGGCCTGGAATTGCGGAGGAGAAACGGAGACGGACTGGGTTGATGGGACGGTCCTTGAAGGCGACTCATACTGCATGGGATATTGCTGATGTTGATGTTGATTCACCATGTTTCCGATTGATTGTGGTTGGGGAGTGTTCATTGGCATTGGGGGTGAGTTTGTGCTGACGGTTGATGGGTTGACGGAGAAGGCCATGTCCCATTGACTGTAAATTTCAAGAAAAAGACATTATTAGCATGAGCAATAATAGAGCAATAAACCACGCAGATAATCCTGAGAACTCTTGGAAGGAAAGAAGACGGGGCTAATTACTTGATAATGCGCGTAGGGTCCCAGGTATTTTCGTCCACCAGGGGAGCGTCAAGGGGATGCGTTGTGGGCGGTTGATGAGGAACCATTCCTAAGGACTGCAACTGAGAGGAAGTGTCGGACTTGGAGTCTTCAGCACCAGCGGAAATCGGAGGGGTGATTGGATGTGCGTTGAGACCCACTCTGGATTGGACATTGCCTAGATGCGGATGATAGTGCGCGTCCATGGGAGGACTGGGCTGATATGGCTCCGACGGGCTCCCGTATGGAAAACTTGGCTTCAATTCAAATGGTCGATGGGTGTCTGCGGAAAATGCGAGCCTTAGTGAGTCGATTTGGGCCTGGATCTCGGGCATAGGCCAGGCGGTTGAGCAGCGTTCCAGTATGCGCATGTGCCGCGTGAAGAACTCTCGCGCATCGGAGTTGAATTCGGGATCTGGAGATGTGATAGCAATCTGTTTTGGATTTGAATTAGGAAAGAGTCGATTGGGTTGGGTTGGGTTCAAGGTTCACTTACCAAGTGTAACATGGTGCAAGTGAGAATACAGTAGATGGCAAAGTTGATTCCACGCTGCATATAAAGAAGGCCAGAAAGGCCGAATCGTTCAAGAATGGCTTCCTGCAGACGGCAGATACTTTTTGCTGAGGAATAACACAGGGAAAAGTGTATTTTCCAGTCACCCCCAGCCGCAAAGGACTGAGAGGCCACGAGTTGCGGGCGATGCAACAAAATAATGGCCAAGTGACAATGAGAATGCATATTGCCCACAAAGTGAGACGGAATCCATGGCGGAGAGCCATCAGTTGGGTAATTGACCTGAAGGTCGGGTGGTAAGCTGTGAAGCCAATCTGCAAATAGCGGATTCTTCTGCGCAAACTGGGGATTGGCTCCCCAGTCCTTCTGCTTTTTGATTTTGTGATATATGTCTGTGATGATTCGAATATGACGCGCGTTGCGAACAAAATATGCATATTGCCTGGAACGATCCGATTCATACGCATCCAGGCCCCTGATGTCTAGAGTAGGGCGCATGTCCACAGATTCGATGTCAACGCCGTAGTCCGAGCGACCTAAGATGGTAAGCAACTGAGCTCCCTCAAACGAATTATCGAAAGATAGAAAATGGATACTTACCTTGAGGAGCACCGATCATGACCTCGACTACCAAGATAGCCTGCCAAACCCGAGTATGGACCAGGCATTCAATCGGACTCAGGTCACAGGGTCTTCCTTCGGCGTGAGTGCTGTAATGTTCATGTATGTCTAAATCTTTGGCCATCGATACAATTGTTTTGACCGTTTGCCAGGACCGGTAGTAATAGCCCTTCTTGGGCAATGACTCCCGTGCTTTCAATAAGAGGAGCAGTGCCTGGATCGTGCTTAAGCGCGGAACATCCATGAAATTGGTTTCGTGCCCTGGAGGAGAGAAATTAGCCAAAGGTTGTGTTGTGGTAGGTCATGGTGATGGACTTACTATTTGCCAAAGCAAGCCATTGGGCACCTTCGGCCGGCTCATCAGACAGTCGTCCTGCACATGCGAACAAAGCTTCCAGCAGGAGGGGAGAGATGGAGCGGCGATCATTCTGCCATTGATAATACAGATGCGCACGTGGTATGACAGGCAGGTACGGATGGATCTCATCGAAATAAATTTTGAAGTAGTTCATCACGTCGTCCTCGTCGGGCATAAGTTCGGGTGGGATTCGGATCAACGCGCCAGCGCCTGTGCTGAGAGGCGGGAGTTTTTCTTCCACGTCATCTTGAACCGGTACATCGGGCTCGGCGCGATCTGTTCTTTGTCTCCTAATATATGGAGCTGCGATCGATTAGCAACCTCAAAACCTCGTAACCTCACTGGGATACAAGAAGAAAAAAAGCCATACCAATTCCCGTTTCATCAATCTTCAATTCTCCAAGAACATCACTCAGGTTCTCGGCTGTGGATGGCTCGCTCTCAGCATACACTCCTCGGTCCGCAGTGCCAAGCGAAGGGTGCTGCGCTCCTGGATACAATTGGGGTTGAGGTTGTTGTTGTTGATAGGGTTGGTGCGACATGACCATTGGAGAAGACCGCATGTCATTATACATTGCGGGCTGATTTGGCGGTGCTTGAACGAATTGCGAATACATGCCCATTGAGTCATAAGAAGATAAGGGTGCCATCGTCGGCTGATTGCCATCTCTATACGTCGGAGGTACGGGGAAAGAATGATGAGAGGCTTCGGGGGCGCTGGAAGGGCCTCCCATATCGACAGGCTCTCCGCCGGGCCCGTCAAGAAATTCACCATCCTGCCCGATAGTGGGAGGGACGCAGACAAGTTTCAGACGCGTGCACGCCGAGCAAGGCCATGTATTTGTGGTCGCAGCATCACACTTGATTTTTCGCTTCCGGCAGCCATTGCATGCCCGCATCACTATCAATGGTTAGCATCTAAGTTGAGGTAAAGCATGGGACAGATGGGAGCGGGATGACAAACCCTTCAGTCTCTTGTGTCGATTATGTTCATCAACAAACACATAGTCTAAAACGCCCAAAGATCAGCATGCGTTTCATATCGGGCTGCGGTGGGGACTAATATCCGGGAGAATCTACTTTTTTGGCCTTCTCGAGGAGGCCCCGACGGAGGGGCGAATGAGTAACCCTGCATTGCTCCAAACACTCTGAAAAGGGGGCGAGGAAGGTCGAATTATAAGTATAAGTTGATGGGTCACGTCACGATTCAAAAAACCCGCGATCTGAAGAAAGCGATCGGAACTTGCAAGGACCTGCCTTGGGAAACCGAAACAATAGTGGGAGGGAGGGAGAGAGAGCGTGTGTGTGAGAGTGTGGTATGAAAGGAACAGAGATTGGAGTTGAAAGAAGATTCGTGAATATCACCGAATGAACTCTAGGCCACGTCGCGGGCGGCAGCTTGCGGAAACGACACAGGGGATACTTCGAGAGGAAGCAAGCGCGAGGATCGTCCGTGCAATATCTCGCAGCAGGGGGGGATTACTGTTACTGGCGAATAGTGGAATCAGACAATGCCGGCGCTATGGGCCGGCGCAAGTCGCGAGTTCGGGGTTATCGCACCAGCCTCTCCGCACGGCGGGTTTGATCACGTCCGGGATAGAGAGATTGGGCGGATCTGTAAGCGTGGACCATGCGCGCGCACGAAATTGCCAGTTGATGGGGGTTCGGGTTGACAAGAAGGAAAAGGTTGTGTGGGCGCGAGAGAGAGGAAAAGACTCTTTGTGTAGACTGCGCGCAGGTTAGCGAGTCATGCGATCTGGAAGTATCGAAGGATTTCCGAAAGACGTGGAGACGGTACTTAGACTTAGTAGATTCAGAACAGAGCAGTCAGTCGGAAATGTAACACGGCGACACCGGCAATAGGAACGAGCATGATGAATGCGCAATGCGAAAAGGTGGAGACAGGGGAATTTACTTTTGGATTAGGGAGGAGGAGGGGGAGGATCGAAAATGGCGGAGGAAGCTGAGAGGTGAGAGGTGAGTGGTGAGTGGTGTGTAAGAGGGGTGCAGGTGCACCTTTGGACTGCCAAGAAGGTAGTGGACATCCTTGGATATCCAATAGCGCCCACTCCTCCACTGCAAAGTGGAGAAGGGGGGCGATCAAAGATTGCCTCGTGTTCCGTAATAATAGCCCTACCTTTACCCGGAATACACTTAGTGGCTAGGGGGGTTAATCTACGGATCCCGAACTCCAGGGTTAAACACATGGCCAATTATTGACTAAGTACGGCCCGAGGTGGAAGCAGCGAGGTTAAGTGGATGTCATATATCGGGACTCTTCCTAGGGTTGACTCGGATTCTGTCGTAATCTGACCACTTGTATGTATTCTACTGGTATACTGGTATACTGGTAACTGAGTGTATACTGGGTCTGAGTGTAAGGAATAGAGTAACCCTACTCAATTAGACATTGCTTTATCTACTCCGTACTCCATGATCCTCTCTACACGTGTAGTGTATTAGAATCAGAATCAGAACCCATCCCACTGGCACTAACCCCGGCCAAGAAAGACAAAGCAATGACCAGACATAGATTGGCCTCGGTTGAGGCAAATCAAGACAAAAGTCAAGGCAAAGCTCATTCAGTTGAAACACACCCAAACCCTCTCCCTCCTCTCCCCCTCTTCCCTGGTTCTCGGGATTGGTGCCCTGGGTTTCACAAACCCTAAGAGCGCGAGACATGCAGAGCTAAGGACACAGGGGTGGGGACCAGGAGATTCTGGAAGCCCACGAACTGGAACGGCCATGGTTACAAACTGCGTTGCTGGGTTCTTCCGGTGGAGGCCCATGCAGTAATCCTGATCGACTTCGGTAACTTGCCCAAGTGAAAATACCCGACCTTGCCAAACTATGCCAAACCTAATCCAAGCTTTCGGGACGTGGGGAGTTTAGGGGTGATCAACTACGAGTACGAAGGACGGAGGACGGAGTGATAATGTATGTAATCTTCAGCTCGGGATGGACAGCTGAACACAGAGAAAAAAACAAAAAGAAAAAAAAAATCACCAGAGATAGAAGAGAAAAAGCAAAAACGCTACGGAGTAGGGAAAGCAGGAAAAAGGAGGCAAATTGTTGTCAGTCAGCGTGGAGCCGGGCGATCAAATTCGACTCAATTGAGCCGAGGTTCTTCCGAATTCGTACCTAGTGAGTCTCGTACACACGTACTCGTACACTTACACTGGCTACGCAATGTTGGAGAATTTGGAGAAGGTTTATTAGGGTCGACTGGGAACCTTAACGGGAATAAGGATAAGGGTAGATGGAGATACACACAGAATCGAAATTCTCCGTAGAAATTGCCAAGTACCGGACTGAATATTAAGAAGCTTTCCATTTTCTGCCGTGACCGGAGTCTAATCGACGTAATGTCTCAGACTCTGACCATGCAGTCCCCTCTCTCTCCTCTCCCTCTACCCCTACAGGATCCTACTTCCTGCAGTCTCCTCCACCAAGAGTACCCTGTAACTTTGACTAGTCAGTCGATCCAGTCCACCGGGTCCATTTATTTTCCATTTGTCTTGGTCACGTGATTATGCGTCTATCCATATGTCCTGCGTCCTCTCACGTGATCTCGTACTTCACCATGGGATATGTTCTGATCACGTGAACCCACCTGATACGCAATCGGACCGAGTGGGACGGACTGCCAAATCGGGTCGACTCTAATCTTCAATTTGCCCCTCGTCACTTACTCTTACTCTTACTTGAGTATACTCCTCTCATCACATCACTCACAATGGCGGAGGTACAGAACTCAAACCCCACGATCCTAAACGTGGCCGACCTCCCCACGAGATCCAGGTCCACCAAGAAATCCGGCGACTACGGTTATACATCCGGTATCTTCGCCGCCGTCCCCAACCCAGCCGATTTCCTCTCCTCCGACTCAGAGGACGACGACCTGTTAGAGGAGCCCATCGACGAGCAAGAGATTTTCGGTAAGACTGCGCCCACCCATCAATAGTGTGCATGTGCATGTGTATGTACTAACATCTCTCCAGATCTAATAAAACTAATCTCCGACCCGGAACACCCCCTCTCCCTCGGCGAACTAGCCGTAGTCTCCCTCCCCGACATATCAATCAAACCAACTCTACCAAACGTCCCCTCCTCACCTCTCCAAACAGTCACCGTCTTGATCACACCCACAATCACCCACTGCAGTCTAGCAACGGTCATCGGCCTCGGTGTCCGTGTTCGATTGGAACAATCTCTTCCCCCGCGCTTCCGGATGGATGTGCGTATCAAAGAGGGGACTCATAGTACTGGTGATGAGGTGAATAAACAACTCGGTGATAAGGAGCGTGTTGCGGCTGCGCTGGAAAATGGGGCGCTTATGCAGGTTATTGCTAAGATGATGGAGACTTGCCGATGATATGATTTATGAATTGAATGTGATACCGATGTATTGTACCTTTGGATATGGATATTTATAAGGGCTGGGATTTAGGACTTTTTGAAATGAATGACAAAATCAAATAATCCAATACAATCCAATTCCGGACGGTCTACGAATTCGCCGGTCTACGACATTTAAGAAGAACTTGGATGAAGCAAACACTCATGCGGTGTATAATTGACTGTTGAGACCATTACCTAGGGTAGAAATACATAAAGCGATTGCGCCACACCACGCCACGCCGCTCAGCGCATCGGTGATGACTCCATAGTTCTCCAAACCCTTTTCGTTGCGTTTCCTTTCTTCCTCAATGAATGAATTTATGAATCCAAAACACCACTCTCCTTCAATCCCTTCCACAATTCCGGTTCCAGGAACTTGCTAACAGTAACATCCTCCGCCAAACCCTTACGACGTCTCGTCTTGAGAACAAAGTCGCGAGCTGTGGCCATAGCACCGGCCTGCTCGAGGGGCTTCAGCTTGACATCACGGTCCAATGGATCACCGGGTACAACGCTCCATTTATCAAAGGCCAGATTCACTGAGGCTTGGCCCTGGGTGTGGATGCGAAGATCCGTTTCGAAACCGAAGGAGTCAATTACTGGGATCAAGCCGCGGACGGAGTATAACGGTGTACCCGCGATGGGACCGTCTGAGAGGACGTGTCCGCGTCGGCGGGAGAGGACGGTGTAAACCGAGGCCACGGCGTCAGCGGGTCCGGTCATTGTGCAGGAATAGATTGGCTCCATGAGACGGGGTGAAGCCATTAGGAATGAAGAGTAGACAGCGCGACGAGCTGTGGGGATGATTTGACCTCCTCCTCGGTAGATTGCTTGCTCAGCAAGGGAGACGTCTGTGAGTCGGAACTTGGTGTTGCGAATGGCTAGAAGTAAAATATTAGTATCGATGCCTGTAAATGACAGCAATACCTAGTGAGACTTACGTTCTTCGCATAGTGGTCCTTCTCTGGTTCCCCAGCTGAAACCCTGAGTGATCGAGTCTCGGACAGTTCCAAGAAGCTGCTTGTTCACTTGAGATGGTAAGGTATCATCTTGGAGAATATTGGGTCCCATCTCGTCGGGACCAAATGCCCAAATGCTGCGAGCGGCAAGCTTATCCCAGTCATAATTATCCTCGAAAAAGCGAGCGACCTTTCGAATAGGGTCTTTGATGCTGACCCGACCGCTTTCGATGTCCTCGGCGATTCCTTCATCCAAAGGCTCGGCAATCATGGTAATCTTGTTCTTCTTGTTTGGGGTGATCGAGTAGCACATGATCGCAGAGGTCTCAACGACAGTCTCACAGAAACGTGTTACCGGATCGGAAACCTTGATTTCCATCTCTGAGTATAGTCGACGAAGGTCGTGCAGCACACAGTCCATATAAAGCTCACCTGTACCCAGTACGATGTGCTCGCCAGATTCTTCGACCTTGGTTGAGATCAAAGGGTAGCTCTTGTTAATTTTGCGCAGACCGTCAAGCATCTTCGGCAGTTCGGAGGGGTTGACGGGTTCCACGGCGACCTTGAAGACGGACTCGGTCATGTGCTTAATGGGTTGGAAGATATACGGTTCTTCGTCTTCTTCGAGCTTGAGGGGGACCAGGGTGGCGGTTTTAACGATGGAGTTATCCACACCACCCAAGAGAACCCAGTTACCAGCAGGAACACCATCTGTGGGGATGTTATAGCAAGTCTCTGCGATCCATGTGTCGGAAATAGTTGCGACAACCATGTCTTCTTCATCTTCGGGGGTATAGCCTTCACCAAGGACACGAACTTGCTGACCAGGTCGAGCTGTACCACTCAGAATTCTTCCAAACGAGTAGAACCCAGTCGCGTCAGTGGTGCTAAAAAGCTTGGTGACATGAACCACAAGCGGTCCATCTTGGTCACAGGCTGCCATTGAGCTTGCAACCTTTGAGTCCAGTGGACCGGTATAATACCGCTCCAGCATGCGCTGAGCACCCTCGACTGGCGAAGGGATGTGTTGCACCGCCATATCGACAAAACCACTGGGAGGGCCGAAGAACTGCTCACAAACCAGGTTAAGCAGCTCCTTTGCATCCGACTTCAACTGAGATGGCTTCAAGTGGACGCCCACCGAAGCTAATGTCTCCTTAAGGTCCTCGGGACTTTCACTAAGGGTGTGAGAATAAAGCTTGTAAATAGGCTCCAGGACGAATTTCACAAAAGCCCGTTTGGAGTTCTCTTCCACGCCCTTGCGAGTGAACTTCCGGCTTCGGGGGTTGTAGAAGATATCTCCCCACAGTCGCGCGGCGAACTCTGTGGAGTCAAGTCGGGGATAGGTGTCTGCATACATCCTGGCGAATGACTGCAATGTGAAGCACCAGTTCATCGAACTAGAAGCGAACGCAACATTTCCCTTCTCAGGGCTCAATCGTCGGCGTTCACCTTGTCCTGGCAAGACGTTTTCAATAACAGTGTTGATTTCTTCAATCACATGCTTCAGTTTGAAGTAGGCATCGTTGGGCGGAAGCTTGAGTTCCAGGATAAGGCGGTCCATTTTGTTCACAACCAGCGTCATAGGAATATCTTCCAGCACTGCATGTTTGATGATCTGCTCAGTATTCGCCTGGACACCCTCGACAACATCAACAACAAGGACGACGCCATCTGCCAAGCGAACCGATGCAGCAACTTCATCCACAAAGTTCACATGTCCGGGGGTATCGATGATATTGAGAAGATGGGATTTGCCCTTGGTGCCCTGGAGAACCAAGCTCATCGGAGCTGACTTGACCGAAAGACCGCGCTCGCGTTCCAAAAAGTGGACATCGGTGTATCGCAGTTGCTCCTCCTTGCGCTTACCGATGCGCTTCTCGAGACGTTCCGTCAAGTCGTGTGTCTGTCGGACCAGCATATCCATAAACGCAGTCTTTCCATGGTGCAGATGGCCCACAACTGCGACATTTCTTATTTGATCGGGGAAGTTGAGCAAATCTGACATGAATTCGCGAGAGAAATGAACGGGAGGGAGCTCTGTTTCTGCGATTGCAAATTTCTTCTGTTGGACGGGGGCGATGATAGGTTCCGATAGAGGTTGCGCATCTTCCTCTTGGACCATGGTCTCGACATCGGTACCGTATAGCTGTTGTGCGCTAGGATAATATTGTTTGTCTTCGTGCAGAATGACGGCGTTTGAAGGTCCATCTGTCGCGAGACGAGGATTAGCGAACGGGGAGCGGAATTGAAATCGAAGCGCGGCGCGGCGCAGAGCAGCAAAGCTTACCATCGACCTCCATTAACTGCTGGTCATTCACATCCTCTTCCTCCTCTTCATCATCGAATGCTTCATCGAACTTAAAGGCCTCGGGGACCTGCTCATTCTGCTCCTCGTCGGAGTCGGCCTCGCCGATGTAGTTACCGAACCTAGGCCCCTGGTTAGAACGCGTTGCGCATTTGGTAAAGAAGAATAGAAATTGAAAGTGCAGTCAGGTAGGAGGGGGAATATAAAGAACATACTCGTCGTAAAGATCCTCCATGGTGGGCAGATATGGCAGGAATGGGCGCAAAGTGAAGATGATCCGCAGCCCCGATTCGGTGCTGGCGTGACGCCGGAGTGGAAAGTTGGAAGATTCTCAACTTTCACTTGGTCCGAGCGTTCCCAAGTACTCCCGCCTACACCGTACAGCTCCTCACTCCACGGCTGCCCCCCCACTATATTAGGTACCGTACCCCTCGGAATCTTCTCCTTCTCCTTCTCCTTTTCATCAATTGATCTCAATTCCTTTACATTGCACCAAAATGTCTTCCCTTCCTCCTGTCTACATTGTTTCCACCGCCCGTACCCCTGTGGGCGGTTTCCTTGGGTAATTATATACTTGCCCCTCATATTTGGTTACCGCTTCCGATAAAACTAACAAGGAAGCAGCTCTCTTTCCACCCTTGCTGCTCCCAAGCTCGGTGCCCATGCTATCAAGTGTATGTTCAATCCTTCATGACAATCATTAAGACACGCCTTGAACCCATTGCTAACAGAGAACTATAGCCGCTGTCGAGCGTGCTGAGGGCATCAACCCCGCCGATGTCGAGGAGGTCTTCTTTGGCAACGTGCTGTCTGCTGGGTAAGTTGAGGATAGGACCCAGGATCACTGCTCCCATTTGACCATGTCACTGACGAACTCTCCCACAACAGTGTCGGACAGAACCCTGCCCGCCAATGCGCTATCGGTGCTGGCCTCGCGGATTCCACCGTCTGTACCACCGTCAACAAGGTCTGCGCCTCCGGCCTGAAGGCCGTCATCCTCGGTGCCCAGACCATCATGACCGGAAACGCCGATATCGTCGTCGCCGGTGGTGCTGAATCCATGTCCAACACCCCTCACTACCTCCCCAACATGCGCACTGGCGCCAAGTACGGAAACCAGAGCCTGGTTGACGGAATCCAAAAGGACGGTCTGCAGGACGCCTACGGCAAGCAGGAGCTCATGGGCTTCGCTGCCGAGGAGTGCGCCGAGGACCATGGTTTCAACCGCGAGCAGCAGGACGACTACGCCATCCGCAGCTACCAGAAGGCTCAAGCCGCGCAGAAGGCCGGAGCTTTCGATTTCGAGATCGCTCCCATTGAGATCCCCGGTTTCCGCGGTAAGCCCGGCGTCACCGTTTCCCAGGACGACGAGCCCAAGAACCTCAACCCTGAGAAGCTGCGCGCCATGAAGCCCGCTTTCATCCCCGGCACCGGAACCGTGACTGCCCCCAACGCCTCCCCCCTGAACGACGGTGCCGCCGCACACGTCCTGGTCTCTGAGGCCAAGGTCAAGGAGCTCGGTCTCAAGCCCATTGCTAAGATTCTCGGCTGGGGTGATGCCGCTCACGCGCCTAACAAGTTCACCACCGCCCCTGCCCTGGCTATCCCCAAGGCTCTCAAGCACGCTGGCGTGACTCAGGAGTCCATCGATGCCTTTGAGATCAACGAGGCTTTCAGCGTTGTCTCCCTTGCCAACATGAAGCTGCTCGGCCTCTCCGAGGACAAGGTTAACATTCACGGTGGTGCTGTTGCCATTGGTCACCCTCTTGGTGCTTCCGGTGCTCGTATCCTGTCTACCCTGATCGGTGTCCTCAAGGCTAAGCAGGGTAAGCTCGGCTGCGTTGGTATCTGCAACGGTGGCGGTGGTGCTAGCGCCCTCGTCCTCGAGCTCCTCTAAATGGATATTAATGATGTATGGATATGACCTGATTTTCAACACTGCGTGTGAGATACCACTGCGTGAATAGCTGGTAGTAGATACCTGGGTTTACGAACCGAATAAAATTTCGAAATACAAAACTTTAATTTTTATGAATATTCAAACTCAATTAAGTCTATCAGTATATCGTGCGGTACTTAAGTGTCAATGTAAACTAATTGCAGTAATTTTTATATAAGAGCTCAAATTATTGGCTTTGATATTCAGAAAGCATACAAAATTTGATATCGAATTGGGTTATTCACATGCAAGATGAAATAGTTCATTCAAGTTATTCTAAAGGTTAAAAAAAGTAACAGTAACAAGGCATAAGATGGCGTTAACTAATGCTACATTTTCATTTCCAAGGCTCTCAGGCAAAAGCACCAACGAGGGCCATCAAAATAGCACCACATGCAACAGACACACAAGCCTCAACTCGCCGCCTACCCTGAAGAGTCTCATAGCTAGACTCACTAAGGAAGTCTTCAGCAAGAAGCTCAACAAGACCCGCGAACAGAAGAAGTCCGCTACTAATAGCGTTGGTAATGCCGACCATAAGCAGACCCGTCGCACTCGCAGGGTCATAAAAATTATGCAAAATGAGACCAAGTGCCTGGCCAAGAGGTGTAGTAGTTCCATAAGCAAGTGACATGAGCCAAGGCTTCATGGAAGAGGGACCAAAAAGGTCAGGGATTAGCGACGCGATGCGCGAACCCAAAGCGAAGCCTTCAAAAGTTTGATGGAAACTGATAGCGACGAGGAGAACGACAAACGACGTCCCCGTTGCAACGCTAAGCGCCATGCCGATGAAAATGCTGTGAAACAAAATCCCCGCTTCCAAAAGAAGACATTGCAAAAGTTGCCGTTGGGGATTTTGCATTGGCATGTTGGAGTGCTCGCTCAATCGCGGCCGGTGACGGCGAGCAGTAGTAGAATGCACTGCTGAGGGACGGGAACGAGGTTGTCCATTGATAGGGGTAGTGTCGTCTGTATAGACGTCAAGACCTTCAATATCAGCATCTTCGTCCTCCTCCCCTTTATCTGATTGGGAGCCGATAGCATGTGGGTGTTCGGATTCGTATTCGTGTGAGGCAGCGCGCTCAGTGGTGTCCAACGGGTTATTTTGTCGTAGGCCTTCCATGCGGATATTGCCCGATGCTTCCTGGTCATGGTCGTGTAAATAGTCCTGAGTCCCATGGCGGAAGTCATCGAGTGATTCACGGCCAATATCGCCCATTAAAGTATCATAATCGTTTCCGTGAACATGGCCTGCTCCCTTCATGGCGAAGAACATTTCTACCAGCACGACGGCAAATACAGACATCATCGCGACAAATCCGGCCATGGCCCGGTAGGAGTGGCTCCAAAACTTGGGGAGACATGGATCTGTCAATGACATGAAGGCTGTAGGAAGCAGGTGTACGAATGCTGTAGCGATCAAAACGCCTGTTCCGAAATGTCTGGATATGAAAAGGAATCGACGTGGAATAGGTAGACCGGGGAAACGGCGAGCGAGAACTGGGAAAGAGCATGCTGATATAGAAAGAGATTGTTAACTATTTGACTATCTCTTGCTGGACACTATCCTGAAGCAGACAGAAAAAAGGAGGTGGTACGTACCAAATGTACTCAAGACGAGAATGAGGAAGAGCGCCATAACATGCAGAGGCGTGTTATATGCACCCCGCTGTCCGGAGCCACATGTTGATCCATCATCAGTGTCCGAAGCTCGTACAAAGTTCCCATTTCGTCGTTTAAGCTCAGCTTGTAGGAGAGATTCGGGGAGTTGAGAGAGGGCGTCGAGGGCGAAATCTGGCGGATAGTCAGAAGCAAGTTCTCACCCGGCATGGTGGGGTGGGGTTGGGATTGGAATGGATTGCTCACCAAGAGATCTCCCGCCTACATCCAATGCCTGCGCATTCTGCATCTTTGATCGGGGTGTGTACTCGATGCTGCTGGGCCCGAGCCACATCCGCAAGCTCGGAATATCAATTCGGGTGGCGGAGAGGAGAGTTCCGCCGGGCGCCAAGGCTGGAATCACGCAATCAGATTCGCGTTACAATATCCTGCAATGTGCTAGCACCGTATAGGCGATCCCGATCCCGATCTCGGGCGCATCGTTGAAGCAAAGCAAAGCGGAGTGTTTCGGGCCACCTGGCACGCGTGTTATCCATCTTATCTCGGCAGCTTACTAACCGCGCGGATCCCGGGGCCATCCCGCAGCCTTACCGATGGAGATGGAGTGGAGGTGGATGATGTCGAGTTAGGTAGGAGTTTTTGCAAAATGAATTGTAATTAATATCTAAACTAGCAAGTGTGGTGTGGTATGTTCATTGTTGTCGTTGATGCGCATATTTCTATCTATTGTTGAGCTTCATCCAGCCGCTATTGCCTTTTGAGCGACGGCCTTCATCTGCGCCCTGGCCCTGGCCCTGGCTGGATGATTCATTGTTTGCCCCTTCATTTGGTTGGATGGGGACTGAAGGTGAGCTCGAGATGTTGGAATCCTGTATGAAAGGTGGCTGATCAGGCTCCGTAGACCCATCGTCCCATTCATTTTCTTCTAACAGTTCCCATTCTGCACTGGTCATCTCTCCAAGTAGATTGGCCTTTAATTTATCCACGATCTTCGTGGGCGTTGGTAGCTTCCAGGTGCGCACATATTCAGATCCTTCCGATGCAGCTAGAAAAGAGTGCACCGTGCCGTGTGAATAGTGCCCAAGCATGGGGAATGATTTCCTGCGTTGTATCGTCGTTTGCGGGGAGTCCTTGGTGGACTTGATCTTAGTCTGTGTATCGCGACTTGCAAAAGCTCGCATCAGAGAAGACGGCTGGGCTGGTGGAGCAACTAGTAGCTGGTACATGCTCTTTCCCATGTCGCAAACTTCTTCCCAAGAGTCGGATGTCAGGTTGATGCCTTGGGTTCGGCATAACCACGCCACATCCCAGGCCAACAATGTCGCTCCCTCAAGAAAGAGCGCATATGTACCAGGGTCTTCCTTTGCCAGCCGTTGAAGAGACTTGTCAATGAAAAGTGGCCGCGGGCGAGACTGGGGCCGTGCATCTCCCGTTCTCGATGTGGCTTGACTCGACGGCGGAGAGTGAGCGGTATTCATCCCAGTCATTCCACGCGAATCATATGAAGAGGCAGGCGGGTATATGGTCGGGGTCGGGTAATCTCGATGAGGCAGGGTTATTTCAGCTGGTAGCCTGAGAGAGAGGTAGTGTGAGACTAGGACAAGGAGCTGAGCAACGTTCGAGAAGGATGTCGATATTTGAGCGGGTGTGGCGCCTTGAAAGATGTCAGTATACCGTGGGCGCACAATAATTATGCCCATCATGGGAGACTTGCCATTCATGTCCCTTAAATCCACTATAGGCATGCCTCCCAGCACGTATAGTTGACGAGGATCGCCCTTCCTCGCCGTCTTCTGTCGTAAGCCATAGAGATGGGCAGCTTCTCGACAAAGAAAGATCCTTGCCTCCGCCGTCTTACTATGCAAAGAATGCCAAAGATGCTCAGCTCTTTTGGTTGCATTCTGAATACCCGTCAGACTAGCCGTTTCCCGCTCCACAAGCTGGTACTGGGCAGATTCAGCATCGGCGCGTCTCCGAGCCAGGGTTACTCTTCGTTCCGCCAGGTCAGCTTTTTTCAACCTAATATCCTCTTTCAAGGCTGCGGTATTCCGGGACAGGTCGTCCCTCCTTGAAGCCGAGGCGACTTGTTTGCTGGAGAGCGTTTGGAGAGACCAAGTACTCGTACTCGTACTTGGATGGCTCAATCTTGAAGACTGCTCTCCAGGCCCGAGGTGTTCATCTTTCGGAGCTCCATGGGAAACGGCTCTTTCAATCTGGTTCGCTAGGGTTTCCTTCTCTAGAAGAGCCCGTGTGGTATCTAAGCGCAGAGGATAGAGCCGATTGCGGGCACATGTCGGACAGAGGTGTGGGAGGCGGGAGTGGGCAGAGTCGCATATATGACAGCTCATCGCAGATGGTTGATAGCTCTCAACGGAAGTTCAGAGGCGGCATTTCCACGGTATGTCGAAGGAGCTACCAGAGCTGCCGCCGAGAACCATGAGGATGAGGAGTGAGGAGAAGAGTGGGCAGCGGTGTCGGAGAGGGCGCGTTGTGATGTCGTCACCTGACGCTCGGGCGCGGACCCAGCCATGTAATCTCACGGGATCTGCCTATGCCCTTTTAACGGCTGTGTACAACCAGTGGAAGGTTCCGATATGCATTGATTGCCCACCAACTCATTCAAATACTGGCCATTGTGTTTTCTTGAATTTTCCAAATTTCGGACAACCAGTGTCAACCACTTCAAAAGAGTCAGCATGGAATCGACAGGCGATGCCCAATCTAATATGACATCTCAATCCATAGGGGTTGGTCAAACCCACAGCCCAGCTGCAGTGGAAGAATTTCCCATCGTCGCCCGTCTCACCGAGGGGCTCGCTGAATGTGACTGGGACCAACTGCAAGAAAAATACACGGATGCCATGGATGAACACAGCCGGGTAGAGGAGGAGCTTCGCGTCGAGACCGCGAGATTGCTAGAGGTAATTTCATCCCTGCGCGCGAATGTGATATATGTAAATATTGACCATGAGATAGGTCTTCACAGCTTGGTCCCAAACGACTGTCTTACAAGACGAGAGGAGAGCTTTAAAACGGTATGAAACCTTTCCCCTTCCAGGAAACAGCCTCCAAAGGTCATGGCCATGAAAATCATAGCTAAAAAATTCTATAGATTCAAGACACAGATGCAGCACGTACAAAACTCCGAAGTGAGCGTGGAGAATAAGAAAAAGCACTGTAAGTGAGACGATGATACTTTAGTTATCTCGGAGAACAGAGCTGACTTTTGATGCAGACAATGATGTTGTCAAGGCGTTCCAGAGCGCCCTAGCCCTGCTCAACGAGCAGATGAAGGCTTAATCTTGATTATCTTGAACTACAAGTCGTCTGGTTCAGGCTCCGCTGGCGGATGCCAAGCCACCCTATCAATTCTTATGCGGCGGTGATCAGTTTCACCAGATGGAAATTTTCATGTATTCCTTAAATTTGTTTAATCAATTTCTGTGAACGCTCAAACATCGTATACATCACAGAGTTAAGACATTAATATGATAAAAATTCTCAGTCAAAATTCAAGAATTATCAAGATCCCGTTTCAGACCGCAGCTATCAGTCACCGGATCGTCCAGCCCGGGCACTTCTTCCAGTAATATCCTGCCAGTTAGCGTTGATTCTTCGTCCAGTATTTGCGAGGAGACCCTCTTCTTCGGCTTCCTCGGCATCTTCATCCAGCTGTCTCTCGTCCAGTTTCGGCGATCGGAACAGAGTAGTAACGAAGACGATTAGATATACGCCTGAAGACAAGGAGTTTTAGTTCAAGAAGCAAACACATTGACAAGGACCATGGGATAGGGATACTCACCGAGGAAAAAGAATTGTGCCCAGAAAAAGACCACACCAAAAAAAGGGTAATTGAGAGTGATGCGGTTCAGGAACGTGCTGACAACACTAGGAGTGCATACCCGCTGCGCGGCAGGGTTCTTCGCCAGTTCAGAGCATGGTTTGATGAGCTCCTCACTGTTGGAGCAGTCTGGCTGCCCGAAAGGCAGAATCGATTCCCTGTCGCAGAACGTCTGCGGGCCAAAAGTTGCATACTGCGGAGCGACTACCATGGAAATGGAGTAATTTAGAGCTAGTGTAATCAGCATCAACATGGAAGTTGCCATGAGCAGAGCTTGCGGTGACGTATGGCCCTTTCGAATTTGGAAAATTCTGATCCAAAGGAACCGAATACCAACCACGGCAATTCCAGCGACAGAGCTGCAGAATAGCAGTAACACTAACGCCGTGAAGATGGCGTAGTCGACTGGAAAGACCTTGGCAGAATGAACCAAAGCCCAGTTTACAGGATTGAAAATGTTGACATGTCCGAGGATATATCCACAGCGGTGCTTGCAGATCGAGTTCTTCGCTTTGTCGATGGCCGTGAGGAGCATTGAGACCCACACTAAGAGCGCTACCAAGAGAAGGATAATACCTCCAAGCAACTTGAATGGACGGAAGATGGCCTCGATCTTGAACCAGAACCGTATGAGCCAGCTTCGTCCTTCGCCTTGGGCTTCATCGACCAGACGTTGACGTCGAATTAGAGTTCTCTCCTCTCGGATGAGAGTGTCAAGTTCCCGACGGTCTTTGGAGGATAAGAGTTCCGGATTTCCTCCACAGCGACCCTCCAACTGGCGTTGTCGTTCCTGATTTGTCTCAAGTTGCTGCGCAGTATTCGCACGCAACGTGGGACTGGATATCGAGGGAGCCGTTTTGATCAAGCCAATCGGGAGCAGCGCGAGCCCGGATGAAGTGTATAGAACATAAAGACAGAGGCCAAGAGTCATGAGCAGACCAAGGGCAAATGTCAATGCACGCTCCCCATCTGCAGCAATGTTAGTCTCGTTTTCAACTTCGTGGATTGCGACCAAGACCCACGGTTCTCAGTGAGCAACTTCTTGAAATAATCAAAGTCCAAGTCACTCTTATTGTCGGAAATAGGGGCGAAGAATCCCACGAGGAAAAGGATAATCACGATTGCAATGAAGGAAATTGTGTACTTGAAAGCGCCCCAGAAGCGCTGCCCCAATGACTGCTCTCCACTTTCACTGGCCACTTCATCATATTCTTCGTACCAGAAATAGACAAAGGGGATGACCAGGAGACATAAGAGTGCGTCCAGGGAATAAAGAATGTAATAAATGATAGTCAGAGAATAGGTGATGCGGTCGACTGCCTCTTGGGTTGCCCACTCTTTCCGTTGACCTAGCCTGGATGAAGTAGTTGACGACACCAGTGCGACATCTACGGGAAGCAAAAGCACCGTAGCAAGGAGACTGGTGATTGCGATGACACAAGTCAGAGTTACAGATGGGGAGCGATCCCGAGGAGTTTGATAAACATAAATGAAAACCGAAGCTGCCGCAAGCAAGACAGCTATCACGGCTCCGTAAACGATCCAGATCAGAGATGTCTGAAGAAGCGCCATATTGAAGTGAAGTGATTCCGCATGAGAAGCAGAAATTCCAACTGGCGTGGGACAGATAGAAATCACCGGGTTTAGTGAAACAAGCTTAGCATTCAAGTCCAAGTCCAAGTTTCATTCCCAAAGACCGCGAAGTAAACCCGACACCGCGTCTGTCGTCATAAGCTAACCCGATTGGGTTGGAGACAGGTAACGTGATTTTGTTTGCTCTCAGTCACGTGCCATATCTTTCGGACCGCCCTGCGACAAACAATCCGAGAGATATCCAAGTGACATAAATCTGCATTTCCCAAATTCACTTCACTTCCGACAGGTACAGAGAAGCTTTGAACCTTGTCAGAGTTGAAGCTGCAATGCTCATCGACAATATCGAGCGCAGCAAATAGACCATTGGAACCACATCTCCTGAAAGAGAAAGACCATTTCCAATGCAGTGCTATACGGAGCTGCTACCCCCAACGGGGGTCACCCATGCATTGGCGGTGCCCTTTATTTCCGATGCAGCACAAAATTTGATCGTGGTGCGATCTTCCTTGTTGCAGGTGTTCTCTCTCATCAAAGCCTCCGCTCAAACACAAGGTGAAGTCTCAGAGACCCACTCGTCAACATCTCACCCATCAGGAACGAAGCTACTCCTGGAGAAGGAGTATCAATTGCCTGGAACAGTCACGGACTTGAGCCGCGTCAAAACTTTGAACACGAAAAGTGGCGGAGAGGCCATTCTTCTGGCGCTTCGCAACGCAAAGCTCTCCTTGATCGAATGGGATCCCGAACGCCATGGAATCTCTACCGTCTCCATTCACTACTACGAGCGAGATGATCTGACGAGAAGCCCCTGGGCGCCTGATCTGAGCCGATGTAGCAGCATTCTCAGCGTGGACCCGAGTAGTCGCTGCGCGGTGTTCAACTTCGGGATCCGCAACCTCGCGATTTTACCCTTTCATCAAGCGGGGGATGATCTGGTGATGGATGACTATGATTCAGAGTTTGACGGAGAGCGTCCAGCTGTTGGGAAGACTAACGACGGAACAACATATCAAACCCCTTACGCGGCCTCATTCGTCCTGTCCTTGACAGCTTTTGACCCTTCTTTATTGCACCCAGTCAGCCTTGAATTTCTCTACGAATATAGGGAGCCGACTTTTGGAATCTTGTATTCTCACATTGCAACTTCGAGTGCCCTGGTTCATGAGAGAAAAGATGTGATGTTCTACACTGTCTTCACTCTTGATCTCGAGCAACGAGCTTCGACGACCCTCTTATCTGTCTCTAGGCTACCCAGTGATTTATTCAAGGTGGTGGCTCTTCCGCCTCCTGTGGGAGGTGCATTGCTCATTGGTTCAAATGAGATTGTGCATGTGGACCAAGCTGGGAAAACCAACGCAGTGGGCGTGAACGAATTTGCTCGCCTAGTTTCGTCATTCTCTATGAGCGACCAATCTGATCTAGCTTTCCGCTTGGAAGGCTGTGTTGTGGAACGACTCGGAGGTGACAGTGGTGATCTCATTCTAGCACTTGCATCGGGGGATATGGCCTTGATTCGATTTAAGCTTGATGGCCGATCCGTTTCTGGAATGTCAATTCATCGCCTACCAGCACCTTCAGATGGAAGTCTTTTGAATTCAGCAGCTTCTTGTTCTGCATGCTTCGGCGACGGCAATGTCTTCATTGGCAGCGAAGATGCAGATTCAGTTCTTCTCGGGTGGTCCCATTCGACTGCTTCCCTCAAGAAGGCAAGACTAGAATCGAGACAAGGAGCTGATGGCTTGGATGATCTCTCTGACGATGATGAGATCGAAGACGATGATCTTTACTCCTCTGTACCAGAGCCCATTCGAACCGATCAACGCACTGGCTCGGATAATGCAACCTCTGAATACTATCACCTCCATTTGAATGACCGGCTCTCTAATATTGGGCCTTTACGAGATGTGACATTGGGAAAAACCTTCACTGCCACCAAAAAAAAGGACCAGGATCAGGAAAATCCATCCGATAAGGATGTCTCCGCCGACTTGGAGCTAGTCGCATCACAAGGTTCCGACAGAGCCGGTGGCTTGGTCGTCATGAAGCGTGAAATAGACCCTGTCGTGGCAGCTTCCGTGAACATCGATGGAGCCGACGCCGTATGGTCTGCTACTATTCTTACCAAGGAGGAAACTGCCAATCAATATGTCATAGTTTCATGCCAGACAGAGATCAATGAAGTGTCCGAAGTCTTGAAAGTCGAGGACTCAGCCTTGCAACCTTACAAGGCCCCTGATTTCAACCCTAACGAGGATCACACCATCGACATTGGACCTTTGGCAGGATCATCCCGTCTCGTCCAAGTCCTACAGAACGAAGTTCGAACTTATGACTCTGGTAGGTTTTAACCTTTGAAGTACTGGGGTAATCTGAATTAGAACGCTTACAAGTGAAACTTCTCCAGAACTGGGCTTAGCACAGATATATCCGATCTGGGACGAAGATACCGATGAAGAACGAGTCGCTGTCAGCGCTAGCTTAATGGATCCTTTCATTGCCATACTTCGAGACGATGCCTCTCTTCTGCTCCTTCAAGCAGATGAAAGTGGCGATCTAGATGAAGTTGCGCTACAGGATGATATTTCAAATCTGAAATGTCGTTCGATTTGTCTCTACAAGGACAAAAACCACACATTTACTTCGGCATCGGATCCTGTGGATGGTGGTGACACGCTTCTGTTTGTCTTGACTTCAGACTACAAAATTCTGGTAAATTATTGATGCAAAACGGGAGGCTTTTTGGGCTCGAGCCTATGGCTAACACTGATTCTCCCAGATCATCCATCTTCCCGACATGAAGCAACTGTTGTTGATCGACGGCATTGACTGCTTACAGCCGATATTGTCAGCCGAGCCACCACGACGATCCAATACGAAGGAAACCATTAACGAAATCCTCATTGCCGACCTCGGTGATCTTTGGAGTGTTTCACCCTACTTAATTGTATGAATTGTCACATAAACTAGGTATTTGGAAAATTTCTAATCTGAAGAACAGGCCCGAACCGAGAACGACGAAATCATCGTCTACAAGCCCGTCACAATCTCCAAAACAACTGGTGACCAGCCGACCCAAGAGCTCCGATTCTTCCGAGAAGCCCATCACAGCCTCTCAAACATATCTTCCAAAACACCATCGGAAGAAATGCAAAGCCGCGCCAGACCACTCCGCAAATTCAACGACATATCAGGACTCAGCGGAGTTTTCCTACCCGGCGTTTCGGCAGGATTCATCCTTCGAACATCAGCAAGTTCACCACATCTAATCCGCCTCCGTGGGGATTTCACGAAATGGCTAGACGGCTTTGACAGTGCGTCACTAGGCTGTGAGAAAGGCTTCATCTATACTGATTCAGAGAGTGTGATCCGCGCATGCCAATTCGCACCGGAAACCCAATTCGATCATTCGTGGACGACGCGCAAAGTCCCACTGAATGAACAAGTGGACTTTTTAGCATATTCTACCGCCTCAGAAACCTACGTCGTGGCCACTAGCGTCAAGGCCGAGTTCAAGCTTCCCGAGAACGACGAATTACACCCAGAATGGCGGAGCGAGGGCGTATCATTCTTGCCCGAGGTCCCGCAGAGCTCGATCAAAGTCATAAGTCCCAAGTCGTGGTCCGTTGTTGACAGTTACCCGCTCGAGCTGGCGGAACATGTAACAGCCGTGAAAAACATCAACATCGAGGTCTCGGAGAATACGCACGAGCGTAGAGATCTCATAGTCGTGGGAACGGCCATGGCCAAGGGCGAAGATATCCCCGCACGCGGATGCATTTATGTATTCGACGTGATTGAAGTGGTTCCGGAACCGGACCGACCCGAGACAGGTCGCAAGTTGAAGCTAATTGGCAAGGAGACCGTCAAGGGTGCCGTGACCGCGCTATCGGGAATTGGTGGACAGGGATTCGTGATCGTGGCCCAGGGTCAAAAGGCCATGGTTCGAGGCTTGAAGGAGGATGGCAGTCTCCTTCCTGTGGCTTTTATGGACATGCAGTGCTATGTCAGTGTTACCAAGGAACTCAAGGGCACGGGTATGGTTTTACTTGGCGATGCTATGAAGGGTCTTTGGTTTGCGGGTTACTCGGTACGTTTCTTCCTCTATTAGCTTACCCTTCTCCACCACGACGCATTTGAACACATGAGCTGACCATATACACTACAGGAGGATCCATATAAGATGGCCCTCTTCGGCAAGGACCCGGAATACCTCGAGGTTGTCACCGCGGATTTCCTGCCGGACGGGAATAAATTGTACATCTTGGTCGCCGACAGTGACTGCAACCTGCATGTGCTGCAGTATGACCCTGAAGGTATGTTATCACCATCGCCATCGCCATCGCCATCATTATGATGCATGTAGCTAGCTAGCTAGCAGCCCAGCCACGCAAAACCCGACCATCAAACTAACCCACCACCTCTTATAGACCCCAAATCCTCCAACGGCGACCGCCTCCTAAACAGAAGCAAATTTCACACCGGAAACTTCGCCACAACAGTCAACCTCCTTCCCCGAACAGCCGTTTCATCCGAACTCCTCAAATCCACCAACAACACCACCACCCACTCCGACTCCGACATGGACATGGACCTAGACCACCCCCCACAAACAGCACAAACGCACCAAATCCTCCTAACATCCCAAAACGGCTCAGTAGGCCTAATAACCCCCGTAACCGAAGACACCTACCGCCGCCTCTCAGCCCTGCAATCGCAATTAGTCAACACAATCGAGCACGCGGGCGGATTGAATCCGCGCGCGTTTCGCGCTGTCGAGAGTGATGGGGCTGGGGGGAGGGGAATGGTTGATGGGACGTTGGTTAGACAGTGGTTGAATTTGGGCAGGGCGAGGCAGGCTGAGATTGCGGGACGGGTTGGGGCGACGGAGTGGGAGATTAGGGGTGATTTGGAGGTTGTTGGGGGGG
>JAVMSB010000240.1:0-50147 GCA_031761475.1 Penicillium pancosmium | reverse complement strand
CAATACCCCCCCCTTTTCTCCGACGTCTTCAGGTACGAAACTCCTCCCTGACATTTCTCGATCTTCACCCCCCTCGATTTTTTTTCCTTTACTCGGGAATTATACGACAAAGAATCATTCCCTCCACCCCGGATTTCAGGACCGAACTGACATGATCATTGATTCGCAGGGGATTATTTAGTCTCACTTCTTCTCCTTCCCTTCCAACACGACTTTCGCCATGTGTAAGCTGTCCTTCCGGAGTCGCGATATCCCCAGGTTTCAGGGACACTCGACTACTTCCATCAGAACTCGCCGCTGATGTCTTCTCTAGCTTCATCTCCCGCCATTGAATCCCCCGTCGCGTCTCGGGACTCTCCTACCCCCAGCAGTGGAAAGGAGTCCCCGTTCGTCGAGCGCAGCAACCCCATCTCCGGTAACGCCCAGACCGTTAGCTCTCGGGACCCCAAGGCTGTCGCCCAAGCCGCCACCGATATGAAGAACGTTGTTCGCCGCAAGTTGACCGGCTACGTTGGTTTCGCCAACCTGCCCAACCAGTGGCACCGCAAGAGCGTCCGCAAGGGATTCAACTTCAATGTTATGGTTGTCGGTACGTACTGAATCACCCCACAAATGACCCATCCGCACGGAAGCTCACACCACCCCCCTTTTTTACAGGTGAATCCGGCCTCGGAAAGTCAACCCTTGTCAACACTCTGTTCAACACCTCTCTGTACCCTCCCAAGGAGCGCACTGGCCCCAACGCCGACATCATCCCCAAGACCGTCTCCATCCAGTCTACCAGCGCCGACATCGAGGAGAACGGCGTCCGTCTCCGCCTGAGCGTTATTGACACCCCCGGATTCGGTGACTTCGTCAACAACGATGACTCCTGGCGCCCAATTGTCGAGAACATCGAGCAGCGCTTCGATACCTACCTCGAGGCCGAGAACAAGGTCAACCGCAGCAACATTGTCGACAACCGCATCCACGCCTGCGTTTACTTCATTCAGCCTACCGGCCACTCTCTGAAGCCTCTGGACATCGAGGTCATGCGCCGCATGCACACCAAGGTCAACCTGATCCCCGTTATCGCCAAGGCCGATACTCTGACCGATGAGGAGGTCGCTGCTTTCAAGGAGCGCGTATGTTCTTCACCCCCTCCCCCAAATACCCCTCTCTCTAGTGTTTAGCGGGGTTCAATCTAATGTTTCACTTTTTTTTTTAGATCCTTGCCGATATCCAACACCACTCCATCCAGATCTTCGAGGGTCCCCGCTACGAGCTCGACGATGAGGAGACCATTGCCGAGAACCAGGAGATCATGTCCAAGGTTCCTTTCGCCGTTGTCGGTGCCAACTCCGAGGTCGCCGCTGCCGATGGCCGTAAGGTCCGTGGCCGTAGCTACCCCTGGGGTATCATCGAGGTCGACAACGAGGAGCACTGCGACTTCGTCAAGCTGCGCCAAATGCTGATCCGCACCCACATGGAGGAGCTCAAGGAGCACACCAACAACTTCCTGTACGAGAACTACCGCTCCGACAAGCTCACCCAGATGGGTGTTGCCCAGGACCCCAGCGTGTTCAAGGAGGTCAACCCTGCTGTGAAGCAGGAAGAGGAGCGTGCCCTCCACGAGCAGAAGCTGTCCAAGATGGAGGCCGAAATGAAGATGGTCTTCCAGCAGAAGGTTTCCGAAAAGGAAAGCAAGCTCAAACAGAGCGAAGACGAATTGTATGCCCGACACCGCGAGATGAAGGAGCAGCTAGACCGGCAGCGCACCGAGCTAGAGGACAAGAAAACCCGTCTCGAGAGCGGCCGGCCCATCGAAGAAAAGGGCAAGCGCAAGGGTTTCTCCCTTCGTTAAGACGACTCGCCTTTGACAATTCCAATGCTCTGCTCCTCTCCCCTGAGCCGTTGACGGCTGCCGAACTTGACCTTGAAACTGATTTGAACCGATCTCATCCCAACTCGCACTCTCTCCTTCACCAACCACTTTTTTCCTTACCTTGTCATCACATCAACACACTCCCTAACGCAGTTTGTTTTGCTTCCCTTTTCCTTTTATTTTCGTTTTATTTTCCGCTGGATGGGCCCACGCATCGCCAAAAAAAGAGAATGGTTTTGATAATATGATTTCCTCGCAGAAGGAAACCGGGGATTAATTTCTCCTACTCCTCTTAACTTTATTAAACCCTTTTCTTCTTTTTTACAACCACCAACAACCACTACCTACCTCACTATTACCCTTCTTGTGATGTACTTTTGCTACGCCATATCTTGTTCTTGCTCCGCTTTTCTGTGTGCCCTATTACCCGCTCTCTCTCTCTCTCTCTCTCTCTTCCTTCTTTTTCGTTAATTTTTTAAACTCCTTTTTATCTTCCTGTGGGTTCATTCGGTTAGTCCCGTTTGTTTGCTACATGTGTTAGTCCAATTGCAGCGCTTCGGCATTTCTTTAGTTTTATCAAGTTTCAGGTTCTGTCTTGAGTTGAGTTGAGGGGAGGGGAGTTGAGTTCTGTGTATAGTGTAGCTCTTTGTCGGGATGAGTGATTGTTAGGGCTGTATTGAGATGATTGACTGTGACTGGTTCTAAGGGGACGGGGGAGCCTGGATGTCTTGCTTGTTTGCTTACTTGCTTGATATCTTTACCGCAGTGCAGAAGTAATAATAATGCGAGGCGCTGATTCTTATGGATTTCCATCTAGACTAATCTAGATCCTACTAGTAGTTCTGTACTTCTAGTTTGGCCTGGTAGTACTGGTATTCATTGCATTTATGCATGTGCGTTTTCAATAAATGCCAGTGCTTGCCTGGGACCCGGAGGTACTAGTGCAATATAAGCAAAAACAAATCTAGATACCATGAAACTTTGTACCCCGTAGTTTGTGTAAGAAGGATATAATTAGAATCAAGCCTCGACCCACATTGTACTCCGTACGCGTGGAGGTACATACAAAGTTCTTGAGACCGTTACACTTCACTCCCGCCACTCCCGTCAAGAGCCGATTTGCTTCGAGTTGATTTAAAGTTCTTAGATGGAATGTTGATGTGTCGTTGACCTGCGAGTTACTTTATCTTCGTACTCTGTACGACCGGGGATCTTGACGAGCCGGGCCGGGCCTTGAGTGACTCTGACAATGGGGAAGGAGGGCATGCCAAGAAAACCAAGCACTAGAGGAATTTTATCAGAATTCTGCTCGATTCTTATACAGACCAGTCAAGAGCTCGTGCTGAGTCGTTATACTTGTACTCATGTACGAAGTATGAGGTTAACTCAATCTGCCTTGCGAAGATGAAATGGTGCTGCCTAGTAGATCCTGCACAATGAGATAGGGAGGGAAGAAAGGAACTGTTAGTCTACCAATCAAGGTGGCTTTTAGCTGGCTTCTCCCAGATTCAGTTTTCAATAAATGGCCGATTTCTCCTACTTCACAGCCACGATTCACATGCGAGCCGAGCCGGAATTTTGGGGGCGCAGTAGATCAGGAGCACCATCTCATTCCTTTTTAGGATTTGTGCATGATGACTGCATCTATGGACTGGGTAGGGATGTGTGTTGGATACAATTTACCAAGAGGAGGTGATTTTGATTGACTACTCCCATATTCACTTTTGAATTACTAGCCCCCGACCCCGAAGCCCGGGGCTGAGCCATAAATATTGGGGCACAGTACATAGATGCACATATTTACAGTCTATTCCTTTTTAGAATCCATACATGCTGACTGCTGCACCTATGGGCTACGTGTACTTGATGTTGTTTACCAATAGAAGGTGGTTTAGACCAACTACGCCCATATTCGGTTCCCAAACATTCATGGAAAAGGTGGCAGTGCCTAAGAGCCGAGCCAGTATTTATTGAGGCGAAGTAGATTCGCATGTAGCTACATCCTATGCCTTTTTAGGACTCATACGTGGTGACCGCATCTATGTATAGACTCCATATATTTTATACTGCGTACCAATAGAAGTTGATTTACACTGACTACTCCCATAATCAGTTCTCATAAGCGTGGCCAGCGTGGATGCTTTGGGAAGCTGAGCCATATTTATTGGGGTGCAGTGGATCAGGTGCCCATGTACTCCGTACCTACAACTCCTTCTTAGGATTCATACATGATGACGGCGTCCTCTGACCACAGATAGATGATAATATTTGCCAATATGAAGGGGGTTGGATCGGCTTCCCCCATATCGAGGTTTCAAAATAGATTTAGGCTGAAGCCATCAATATGAGCTGAGCCTTAAATTTTGAGGGGCAGCGAGTGTACAGGTTGAATCCTTTTCTATATAGGATTATTGAATGGCGCTAGCATCTGGAGATTCCGTCTACTTAGTTTCTTTGACCAAAAAGAGGCAAAGTTGATCATATTATCCCATATTCAGGTTTCAACGAATGTTAACTTTGGGGCTGCGAACCATGAGCTGAGCCATTATTTCTTGAGGCGCAGTCCACGGGCATTCCAGCTGCTCCTCTTTGGGGCTCATTTGTAGAAAGTGATGGGATGCTCTGGATCCATATATTGTCGGTCAAAATGTGCCATTAGACCAAAAAGTGCGCACGCACAGATTGGCCTCTGTACGGTGGTATTTTTGCTCGACATATATTTGCTACTCTCTGTCAATGGGAGGGGGATTAGATTGCCCATTCCTTGTCCAGCTTTCAAAACAGTGCTCAGTCATCATAGAGCTGAGCCATAATTCCTGAGACGCAACAAGTCATTTTAAGTATCTATGCGATAGTGGTTATTATTTGTGTACGGAGGAGCATATGGCCAGGCAATTGATGGTCTTCATCAATAAGAAAAGGGGTATGTCCTCCTGCTACCACCAGTTCTATTTTAAGGATCTGAAAAATCCCCAATATGAACAATAATTCTAAAGAGTAACGCCTAATAAGGTACGGAGTAAACAGGATTCATTCCTTCTTCACTTTAATACATACTTGGAGATGAAATGCTTTGGGGTGCATATGTATGTCCGATAGCCTTAGCCAATAGGAGAAGGCTTTGGATCACCTGCCCCCAAATTCAGTTTCAGATATTGCGTGAAAGCGCGGAATGCTAGCGTGCTGAGCCATGATCTACGCAGTACATGGGGCTAATAATGTAGCGCTTGGTCTCTCCTCCCAATAGAGACACAGGAAAATGAACAACTCTCACTATAAATCTCTATTTTACGCTATGGAAGATCGCTGGAAGCTTTTCCATTGAATCATAGGCTCATAGCCACGGACTTGACACTCAAGGGAGCTGTAGGTGGCCCCTTCAATCTAAGCCTCATGAATGGATATATGATGGCCGTTGCAGGGGTGGATGACAGCGATTAAGGAAGAGAGGCGTGACTTTCGCCCGCAGAAAAGTCATGTTCTAGAAGTGGAGTTTGAAGCAGACCATACAGGTTGTGTGTTGAGGCTGGAGGCCCTGCATGGGGCAAATGTTTGCAACGGATAGAAACAATTCGGCTTTGGAGCACATACCTGATGGAAGATCTCTTATACTAGATATGCTGCTGAGCCTTTTGGCTTTATCCTAAAACCAATCTTTCTAGAGTACAAATCGAATGCAAGTGGGGCAAGCTCAACTGGCGAATTGGGGACTGGATCTTTGCCCGCAAGGTCATGGAAAAAGCAAATAAACCGAGTACATGCACAGGTCTCCACTATACAACTCCACAATATTGAGTGAAGATCAAGCTCATATGGTATCACTTTATATTGAAGGAGAGGTTATCACAATGGCTCTTTTGGACTTCCGAACTTAATCAGTGTAGGTTCAAGATTCCGCTCTCCCATTCGCTGGTTTTCTTATCACCGCGAGAGTCACGAGATCAACAGACCCCACACTTTGGCGGCGCTGTGGGGAACCGTACCTCCCCCGTGGATAGTTAATCACTTCCAGCCACTTGACACCCCCTCACAAATAAAGCTGGAGCGATGGAAAATAGGAAACGCACAGCTCGAGCGTCAGTATCAAGAAGCGTTCTAGCATTACGAGCGATGCCTAACATATTTGATATAGATGTGATGACTGTCGGCGCATGAAGGAGAAGTGTGAGGGTGGAACACCATGCAGAAGATGTCTCCGCTTCCAACGCGTCTGCGAGAGAAGGCAAGCTCCAAAGACGGCTGATTTCAGGGCCTACATTCCAGCGTGAGTATTCATTCACGTTGCCACTATTGCGAGCAGAAACGCGCTAAAATAGCAAACAGGGAACAACTGGCCAAGGCTGACTTTCGAGACTTGATCGACCGCTCAAAGTATATGGAACGAATATTGAAACGTACGATTAAAGGTATCCGACTTGATTCAAAAAGCCTTGCCGAATTGGCGGACTCGCTTGATGCCGATGCCGATAATGTAAGCTTTGTTGGGTCCGACGCCCAAGAAGTGGAGGAGGGATTGGTGATGGACGATGAAGCGTGCACAATGGATCCAAGGGAAGATAATATAACACGTCAGTCTCCACGATTTCATTCCATTCGGATGTTCTCATCACTGATATTTCCAGACTTTTCCGGTGAATTTTCATATTGGAACTTCTCCATGCGGCTGAAAGAACATTTTGAACAAATGGGGGGATTGGAGAGCCGGGTAGGATCAACCCTTGCCTCTGTGGATATCTGCAGAACATGAGAAAATATCATCTAATTCAAGAGAACAGAACACAAGTGATCGCAACAGAGGTTGGGATTTTCCACGAGCCCACCAATTACGACCAGGGCGTGATCATCTCTCGGCGGCAATATCATGCTGTCCACCCCGTCCCATTGCCGAATTCTTGGCAAGAATATTTTTCAAATATGTGGAGACCCACTACTTCCTAGTCGAGGAGTCTTGGCTTCTCGAGAGGATGAGTCTTCTATACGAGGACCGTGGCAGCTTCACCACCAAGAAAGGGGGCGAGGTTATCATCAGCATCTTACTTACTGTATTCGCGATTGGGTCACAATATGCACACCTCGAGTCATCAACGAGTAAATCGACAGCAAGCGAAGGCCAGACATTTGCCGAAGAGGATATTGGTGCCATATTCTACCAACAAGCAATCCGGTTACTTCCAGAGATTATTGAACAATCTTCTCTTGAAAGTGTTCAGGCCTGTCTTCTCTTCGGCTACTATGCTCTTCCTGTCGATACCTCGGGACTGGGGTATATCTATGTCAATCTTGCAATTCGGCTTGCAATGCAGAATGGGATGCATCGAAGGTGCAAGAATAAAGCCTTTACTACGTCCATGATTGAGACCCGTAATCGTGTGTGGTGGACAGCATATCTTCTCGAAAGGTGAGTTCGGGTTTGACCACATATAGTAAAGTTTGCTAATGAAAGATAGAAAAATTTCAATCTTCCATGGAAGACCTCTTTCGGTACTCAGAACTGAAATTGACGCGACGCCCCCTGTATATCGACCAGAATTAGACTTGGTTGGCACTCGCACAAGTGCCGCTCGTGCCGGGGCCTCGATTCAATTGATTCATTTTCTAGAGGACTTGTTTGGTGATGTGTACGTCTTGAAAGCTCCGAGATATGACCAATACTAACACGTTGCAGACGCAACCTTCGCAATTGCCGTAAACACCAAATCCCCGAAATAATATCGAGCCTCTTGACTTCGAGATCTGCGATGGAGAAATGGTGGAGCTCTCTTCCCCGAGAGCTTGTGTCTAGCAGTTTGCAGCCGGTAGTGCAAATTCGTTCTGTCATGCATCTTCAGCTGGAATATTGCTTAGTTCGCATGTTTATTGGGCGGCCTTTCCTGCTGAAGAAAAACATGGCGGACTCAATGAATAATTCACCGGCAAACCCAGAGTCCAGCGTCGCCGAAAAAACCCTGTCTTCAGATGGCCTTGGTTCCAAGAACCCTTTGGGTCCTAAAGAGTTGGTCGATGACTGTATTAAGGCAGCGATGGAGGCATTGGGTCTTCTACAAGAACTTCAAGATTGTGGGCTAGGCTTGGCACGAGCTTCGTATATCGAATATAGCTCGTGTCGAGCATCACTTCTTGTTTTGATTGCCTACTCAATCCAGAGTTTCTCAGAACAGTATCGAACACCGCTTTACAAAGGACTGGATATGATTCGAGAGATGTCTGCGGCTGGCGAGTCGGCTCGGTCTGAAGTGTCTTTGATTGAAACGCTTGAACGAGCACTGGCGCGGCTCCATAGCGGGGTCCAGCTGTCCCAGCAAGGTGAAATCGTCCCACCCGAGCGACCCATCTCAGATTACGAGGCTTTCAGGCATTGGGGATCAAGAGTGAGGAAAGATGTCGCCTTTGATGCACCGAACCTTGCAACAGGTCCTGCCACGAGTCATACAGAGGGCGCTATACCACAAGCCGGGCAATCCCGAGACTTTTATGCGTATGATCAAATAGTGGACATGGATTTCAGTCAAGCATTCATTTCGCCCTCCGAACAAGATACGGATCCGTTCGGCGCCCTTGATCCAATTTTTGAATCACCAGATTTCGGCGCTGCCAGTGCATCATTTCCGGCGGCATGGCCTACCTGGACGGAATCGCAAGTCCTTGAACAATTTCTAACGAATCCGGAATACGGATCAACGCAGGGTATGGACATGAGCAGAGAATAAATGCTCACCGGAAGCCCTCTTTTTATAATATTGTACAACCACACATTGCATTTTCATTTGGAGTCAATTTAAATTAGTACTGAACCCTCTAAGATGATGCCGCGATGACCTTATCCGCCATAGCAGGCAAACTATCCTCATGAACCTCCATATCAACATCAAATATCTCCGCACAAGACTCCTTCTCATAAACAGTACAATAAGCACCCCGGAATCCCACCTTCACAGCAGCCGAAACATCCCACATATGCGCCGCCGCAAACCACTTCACATCATCATCCTTAAACCGAGCCAAAGCAGGCCTATACGCCTCCAACGCTGGCTTAGCAACACCAGCCGTATCACAACTGAGGAAATTCACCAAAGGCATATCGACACCCCCGCGCTCGAAATAACCCCGCACACGCGTCACATCTCCAGTCGTAAGACACCAGACCGTGAACCCCGCATCACGAAGCTTAGCAAAACATTCCTTCGTTCCGGGACGTAGCTCGAGATCGGAGTAACTCTGCGCGCACTGGTTTCTCTCGGCTTCAGTTGCGAAAGATCGAGGATCTTCGACGCCCATCATGTATAGTGTGCGGAAGAAGAGTGCGAGCATGACTTCCTTGTATGGTTTGTAGCGCTCGGAAATGGAGAGAAAGGTGAATTCCAGCTCGGCTGCTGTCATCCATGTAAAGCCGAAGGAGCGGGCTGTGATATTTCGGGCTAATAGGCGAGGTCCGATGACTTTGTCGATGCCATTGTAGAAGGCGTCGAATGAGACGCATGTGCCGACTACGTCGAAGACAACGTGTTTTTGGCCAGGCATTGTGAGCGAGCGAGCGAGCCTATCGAGGACAAGCAAAGGGAAGAGGACGGAAGGGATTGACTTGGGGGTTGCTGATACTGATGCTAATGATGCGGGGTTCAGCGAAGGGCGGCAGTCAAGGCAATTGAATTGGATTTCGCAAGATTTGGGAGATTTCGTAATGTAGTATGGATTGAGCTTTCTTGATTCGATTGTAAGGCTCTGGGTTCATGCAGAGAGATAAGCTTCGTAAGTTAATATAGGAGAATTCACTGTGAATGGCTCCCCCGCACCGAAAGTGTTGAAGTGATAAAATGTTATCGCGAGATCCGGTGGAGGCTATTCCCGATTTGGTAACTCCGGTCCGGTTTATCTGGAGTCATGGGAGATTATTATCAAGCTCTAACCTTATCCTTAATTATGGGTCAGCTGTTTGGTAAAGGGAATTGGGGGTCAATGTAGATTTCTACATTTTATCAGACCTGGATTTTGGGTTCTTCTTTTGTTAAGGGTGGGGGAGCTGCAATCCCCCCGATTTCGTAAGTGGGTCAAATAACCACCATGTTCTTTTTAAGAAATATAGGCCAATTCACATCACCATGAATATCGGTGGATCTAGCTTGGTTATCCAACGTACTAGAAAGGCGAACAGTTGCAATTACTACATTGAATGCCTTGGAAAATGAGTCTTGCTGTTGATTCTTTGTACTATGCAGCTGGTCCGGTTAAACATCTCATGATTCATAACAATAAACACTGCCTTATGATTTTACACTGGCAAATCAGGACCAATTTCAGATATGACCAAAACATGTGAGATAAAGTTTAGTGAGGCAAGTTAAAGGAATGGAACGAAAAGAGTAAAAGTAGTATTTGCTATATAATTGACCAAATTTAGGACCACAGAATATTTAGTCGCCGAAGTCCACGTTTTGGAGCTGGCTCGGGCTCAGGGTTCTGTCGATAATGTTCAATAAAAGGTCGGATAGGGATTTCTTCCAAAGGAATTATCTTCGTTCTCTTCGTGAATTTGTACCCAAAGTAAACAATGATGATGAAAGGGAGGTTAAAGTAGGAGCTGATAAAGGTCTCCGTCGACCATTGGCCCTTGATAAAGGTAGAAAAGCCTCCAGTCAAGAAGAGAAGGATAAAAATGATCAACGAGAACCATGCTCCATAAGGTTGAAATGGAGCTGCCCATGGTAATTCTCGCTTGCGATCGATCCCCTGCTTCTTGCATCCATATAAGAATCGAAGATAGACGATCAGCAGAGTTATCCAATTGACAAGTGTCGATATAGACACCAAGTCCTGGAGCCACGTAAAGGCGACCGATGCACCACTCGAGAGACACATGTATCCGAGGGCCATGAAGACGCCATAAAGGGCAACTGCAACGTAGGGAATCGAGAAGCGATTGAGGCGCTTGAAGATAGCGGGTGCATGGCCTTGCATGGCCAATCCGTATAGGATTCGAGAGCCTCCGAGCATATTCGAGTTGCCCGAAGACCAAGCTGATGTCAGGACAATCGCATTAATGATCGATGGCACCACCTTGATACCGGCGGATTTGGCTGCAATAACAAAGGGTGACTGGGCCGCTGTTCCCGACTCCGAAAGAAGATCTGGGTTGCCAGATGACACAACCAAAGTCATCATGAAGATCGTGATTATATAAAATACCAAGATTCGAACAAATATACGTCGTGCAGCCATTGGGATAGCCTGTCGGGGATATCTGGTTTCTGCAGCAGCAACGGTAATATTTTCGATGCCGGAATAGGCATAAAGGGCATTGCTGAATGTGGCCCAAAATCCAAGAAAACGACCAAGTGAGCCTTTGATCTCGAGATATTGAACAAAGGGACCATATGGAGACTTCCAAAATTCAAAGCCTATAGTCTTGTGATTTGGTGCACCACCACAAGTGATAACTAGAGCCATGACGTTGATGCCGATAATCAACATTATTTTGAGCATTGAAAAGCCGAATTCCAGCTCACCGTATACGCGTACGAAGAGCAGTGCTGTAATGATCATGATAGCGCCAAAAATAGTGATCCATATAGCACTGTTCACAGTGACCCAAAATTCGACAATAACAGCACAGGCGACCAGTTCAGCGGGGATGGACACAATATACGAGTATATTTGGTTCCATCCATTGGCAAATGCGAGTGCCTCATCGAAGAAGACATCACAGTATCGTATAATACCTCCTTGAAGAGGCGCCAATGAACCCATCTCACCAACACCAAACACCACACTTGCCACAGCAAGGCCGATAATTGAGTATGACAAAAACGCTCCTAGCGGACCCGAGTGGGCGATAGCACGACCGGAGCTCAGGAATAGACCTGTGCCAACAGTGCCAGCGAGGGCGATCATCTGGATATGCCGCTGGTGGAGTCCTTGTCGGAAGTTGTTGATTTCCTCCAATTGACCGGCGGCATTCTCCTCGTCCATTTCTTTGGTCATCCCGGCGTTGTAGTTAGGGAACTTCTCCTTGGAAGAAATATTGTGAATATCCTGATCTTCCGACATGGCGGAAATGGTCATGGTTAAAGACTAAGCATGAAACGGAATTTCTTGAAGAAGGTCACGGTTGAGTTATCGGAGTCGCTGTGGGAAATATGTACTGCTTTTCATCCTCATGCGTATGTCTGCGAGCAATCTAGTGGCGCCAATAACGATGCTTGGAGACAGGTCGCCTTGGATCCATTGGTAATCGCCCGATTATCGTTGGTTCAAGTGACCGGATTCCCACCGGCTAGATAACACCTCGACTATCTTACAGACAGAAGGAGATTTAGTGCTGGTGTCAAATTCCAAAGTTGTGGCTTCATGCGGGGAAGTGCATCCAGTCGTCGTTTTTAGGGTTTAGAGTTAAGTCCCAAAAGGGTAAGTCCGGTCCGGTCAACCAAACTCGTTAAGCGCGAATGGGAATCCCATGACCGAGGCAATTTACAATTCTTACCTTATTCCACTCTCCACTCCGGTGCAGATAAGAAACTCCGGTTTCCGCCCCGGACCCGGTGCCACTCTCCCTAGTAGGCACTATCGTGATAAAGCCACTTCAACTCTATCAAAATCGGTGGGAACTTAATTGAGCCCTGACCCGTGTGTCCCGTTGAATTGTTCTTTCACCTACATTCGTTATCATTCATCCCTCCATAATGCCGTCCCGGACTCAAGAATTGCCTACTCGGACAAGAGACCCCTTGCAAACCGCAGGAACTCCTCAATGTGTCCCAGTCAGCAACCCCGGCGAGACCGTCTGGCAAACAACCAAGCACAAGCTGCATGACCATCGTTCAACAGAGCAACTGCCCGAGTACAGTGATATTGTGATCATAGGTGCTGGGTACGCTGGTGTTGGCACTGCCTACCACCTTGTCAAAGACCATGGCGGATCGAACAAGTCAGTCGCTATTCTAGAGGCCCGGGGTGCTTGCTCAGGTGCAACTGGTCGGAACGGCGGTCACGCCAGACCCGATTTCTATGGTCATATTCCCACATATATCGACCGTGCAGGCGATCAAGCAGGAGCTGAGATCGCCGAGTTTGAAATCAAGAATCTGAGTGCCTTGAAAAAAGTCGTTGAGCAAGAGAAGATTGATTGTGATTTTACTTTGGCCCGATCGATCGATGTTTGGTGTAACACAGAGGCTGCCGAGAGGGCCAAATCTACATATGACCAAATGGTTGCCAGGGACTTTGAGTATATGAACGATGTTGCTTTCTATGCGAATGATAATGCAGAAGGAGTAAGTGACCTAGCTTCTTATTCCACGAAACACAGAAGCTGACATCTTCTTAGATTTGTGGTGTAAAAGGCGCCAAAGCGTGTGCCAGCTTCACCGCAGGGACAATGTGGCCATACAAATTCATCATGCATCTAGTCGAGCTGATTGTCGATGCTGGTGTCAACCTTCAAACAAATACGCCCGTTACATCAGTGACTCCCGATACGGGAGCTGGATATATCATCGACACGCCTCGAGGCAAGATGCGTGCTGGGAAGGTTGTTTACGCAAACAATGCCTATGTCTCATCTCTCCTCCCACAGTACAAAAAGAACATCGTCCCATGCAAAGGCATATGCTGCCACATCAAAGTTCCCGATGGAGTGACGGCACCTCTCCTGAACAACTCCTATATTAATCGAACCGAAGATAACGTCCTTTCATATCTGATTCCACGGGCCGATGGCAGTATCGTCGTTGGAGGTGCCGCTGCCGTCTTCCGAAAACACGAAGACCAATGGTATGACAATGTGGACGATAGCATCCTCATAGATTCTGCAAAGGACTTTTACAACAACTACATGCAGGAGACATATCGTGGATGGGAGAACACCGGAGCCAAGATCGACAAAATCTGGACGGGTGTAATGGGTTACTCTTATGACTCCAACCCTCATATTGGGGCTGTCCCTGGTAGTGACAAAGACCAGTATATTCTTGCAGGCTTTAATGGTCATGGTATGCCGGTCATTTGGCTATCCTCGAAGGAACTAGCCAAGATGATCATTCAAGATATTCCTTTCGAGCAAACCAGTATGCCTCGATTGTTCCAGACTTCCCAGTTTCGAATCAACCGTGCTTTGAATGGGAAGACTGAGGATGGTGATATTTTGGGAAGTGGTAAATTTCCGGCCACGAAGCCTTAAAGCCTGTACAGATACTTCCCAGAATTGATTACTTAATAAACAAATTACGCCAAGCGCTTTGAAGAAGTATCTTAGTAGGGTCTAGGATTTCCCCGAAAGCTTGCCCTAGCTACCTATCCAATGCACTGGAAGATTCTAAAAAGTCAAAGATGTATCTATTCAATATTTGAATCATTATTTCCGCTAGGAGATTGCTCTCTGAGTTTATTCTCTTCCAGTGCCAATGCCAAGCCGGCACCCGTGCAGATTCACGATTACCGGAAGACCTTTTATTTACTACGCATGACCTCTCTAGCCAATAAGGGTGAGAGGTGGCGATTTTATCCCGTCGATGTGTTTCAAAAAAAATGTCATGCGGCTCAAAAAGGTCAAGAGCCGAGCCATAATTTAGGTAGTATTGAGTCTGAATAACCTCACGAATGGGGCTCATAACTGAGTACCCACTATCCGACCACGTCTCTGCAAGTTCCTCTGAGCCTCATTCATATATACCAAATCTTGGTCATTTAACCGATGATATTGTGCTCAGTCAGACTGGCTCGGAAATATGGGTTTGATTCTTCTACCAGGGGGAGACGATGCATAAAACGCCAGCAAAAGGAATCGAGGCATGTCAAGACAAAAGAAATGGCCGCTGTGGCAAGGAAGGGGAGGGGGCGGAAGTGGAAGTGGCCGATTTTCAAAGATTGAACCGTATTGCAGAGGACTGAGCCGCATTGTAGTGTACAGAGCCTCATTCAGATAAATGCGCGTAGGGTTGACCAATGATATCAGGCTTGGTCAGGCTGGCCCAGAAATTTGGTTTCAAATTTTCCTTTTGAGCCGCATTACACTGGACTAGGCTATATTACAGTGAATCGAGCCGCATTGCCTGGGCTATCCTCTGCTGAGCCGTAATTCCTGCCTGAGGGGAAACCGACATATGATTGGCCAATGCCTGACCATCACATCTGAGCTAAGGTTACTCAATATCCAACCAATGACTCTTAGCCAAGCCAGGCTAGTCCCTCAATTTAGTTTCAATGTTGATTCCCAATCCGATCATGCTGAGCCCTAATTTGAACAAATTAGGGATGAAGTGATAACTTAAGCTTTCTCATCCGCAGTGGCTTTTTTTTCGCCACGAGTTTCCTAGATCACCGTTTTAGATTTTAAAAATGGCAAGCCAGTTGTGTATAACTGCAAAATGGTCACGAGATTATCACCAAGACATCGGAGTATAGTACTTCTCCCAGTACTTCTCCCAATGATCAGGCGTGTCAGCTTCCTTGAGCTTCTCCATCCCACCAGTGACATAACCACCCAATGACCCGACTCAACTCGCTCTGCCCTGTTTGCTAGAATCTTACCCAAGAACTGGCCATGGTCCCATCCAGGCAGAAGCCCAGAGAAACCGACCATTTGATACAGCGCATCGGTTTCATCGGTAAACTGGGGAAGGTGGTCAGAGCAATGACCAAGGAGAATGCTGTTACTACTGCGCGCATAGCCATTCGCACCAATGCCGAAAGGTAAAAGCAATTTACATTCATTGCCATAGCACTGCACCAGGCTCTTATCAATGCTTTCAATGTAGGATTGGAAGCAGAATTGGCTCAATACATCAAAGATATAATCATGGCCAATTCCCATCCAGAAACGAGGAGCTATGAGACACACGTTGACACAAACACTTACTGGCTGACGGTAGATCATATTGCTTCAGCAGCTGTCTTGCCTCAAGAGCATCCAGTGCGGCGAACCCTAGCTGCAGCCTCTGCCAAGGGCTACCTTCTGAGAGAGAATCATAAGTTCGCAGAAGAGACTCAAGCCCGTCCTTCCTTTGGAGCTGACCTCCTTCGAGAGGTAAGATCGGCGTTAAATGACCTGTCTTACATGGGAGATGTTTCCTAAGTGGATCCACTTAGTGGAAAGAGAACAAGTTGGTAGAAACTTGACTGAGGAAATTCTCGTAAGCGTTCCGATCAATCCAACCTAGAATCAACAATTGCTCCGATTGTTATTAAATGGGCATCAAACCCACTTCCAAGTTTTGTCGTTAATCAAGCAATTTCAAGTGTGAAAGACAGGTTAACCATCAATTTCGTTTGAATTTTGCTGCCCTGGTCCGTTCAGTAGAAATAAATGTATACTGGGCGATAAAATGAGCAAAAAAGGAAAACACTGCAAGCTCACGGCTTACCGCCAACAGTGCTTTTTTAAGCGACGAGCACCTTCTATTATTATTATTAAAATTTGCCGTATTCAATGCGTAGTGTATGTTGCAACTTGCTTTTATTATTGGGTATACTCAATAAAGAGGTCAGACGTTCAAAACACGTTGAAATAAGGGGTGACCTGCTTCTGAATTTTGTAACTATTGGGCCTAGAGACGTTTCAAATGAGAACTTTAAAGTGCTTCATGGGTTGCCAACCAATGGGGAGAGGCCGAATCGCTTGATACGGAGAAATTGGTTTCAACTTTGAAGCTGCAAGGTGGGTGGACCGTACTGCAGAGCCCTAGTATGAGTGAGCCAGTCATACTATAGCTGGGCGCCTGGAAAAGCTGAGGTATAAATTTGTTTTGTCGCTCAGGCCCATCGGAGTTTAGTGCTTAGTCTTTATGTTCTTGAATTCGAATCAAAAGGATGTGTCAACATGAAAAAAGTCTATTTCACCAAGTATAAAATCTCTATCTACAAACTCATAAAATTCGTTTTACTCATCTTCTTTTCATAGCTTGGAAGCCTCAACACGCTTTCCGTTCTCCTCAAACTCGATCTTCTTTCCAGAGATCAGAGACTCCTGCAAAGCACATCCAATAGTGACAGCACGCACGGCAGCGTCCAATCTGAGAGGAGGAGCAGTGTTGTCAAGGCAAGAGGCAGTGAACTCATTTGCCTCGGTGATGAAAGCCTCACGGAAACGTCCGTAGTAGTCGGAAGGAATCTCGCGACGGATGCCGGTGGGCTCGTATAGGTTGACCAGGTTAAGCTGGGGCTGGGTGTTGATGGCGACCTTGCCGTTTGTGCCGAAGATCTCAGTACAGTCTTCTTGGCCGGCGGCCATCATGCGGGAGCAGTAGAGTTGAGCAATCTTGCCACCCTGTTTATAGCGTGTTAGTGCCTGATGCAACTGCTTGGGGGTTCATAAATGGATCGGGTAGCTGAAGGAACTTACGTAGAACTCGATAATTCCCAGAGCATTGTCGCGGTCATTGTGCTTGCGGAGGTCGGGCTGCACGGCAGTAATACCAATGGCAGTCACACTCTTGACCTTGCTGTCCTCGCCGAAGAACCAAAGAGCCAGGTCGATATCGTGGATAGAGCAGTCCACAAAGATTCCACCGGAGAACTCGGCGTACGCAACGAAGAAGCCACTTGGGTCGAGCTTGTCGCAAGTCTGGGAGCGGAAGACAGATGGTGTACCGATATCGCCGTTGGCTGTGCGTTGGTAAGCATCGCGGTAGGAGGCGTCGAAGCGACGCGAGAAGCCGCAAATAACCTTTTGGTTGGGGAATTTCTTGATGGAGGTGTTATATGCGTCGACAACCGATTGGGACTGTTGTGAGAACAAGATGTTAATTTGGGATGTTTTAGAATACAAAAATCCTCAAGACGGGGGAAGTGGCTTGGTAAAAGAACTCACAATCTCAGGGCTGGTACTGATAGGCTTCTCGCAAAGAACGTGGAAACCACGCTCAATGGCCTTGATGGCCTGCTCCGCATGGACGGTGGTAGCGCTAGCAACGACAACGGCCTGGAGAGTCTTCTCCTGTTCCAACATCTGTTCATAGTCCTTGTAGACACGAACATTTCCAAATTCTGCCTTAGCGGCATCCAGCTCAGCCTGCACAGGCGAGCAGACAGCGATCAGCTCGGCGCGAGGGGTGAAGTTGGCGAAGTGGCGAGCATGGCGCATTCCTAAGAAGTAGTAATTAGCAAAACTCGAGAAGGTTGTCAAAAATTTCAAGTTGCAAGATGAGAGGTCTTACCCATACGGCCAATGCCTGCGACGGCGACTTGGAGCTTTTCAGACATTGTGAAGAGCGGTGTAATTAAAAATAAAGTTGATTGAGAGGAGTGTGATGGTTTGGAAAAAGAAGGCCATGCTGGATTGCACTGTTATATAGGCGTTATCGCAGCTCGATCGCCGTCCCTGCCCCTCATCGGAGATGCTCCAGGCTGGTCGGCGGAGCGTAGCTGAATATGGTTAGTATTATTACTCAATAACGTAGGTTTCCCACCAAGGCTGTTCGGCGAAAGTTGCCCCAGATGCCCCAGATGCGTCTCCACCTCCACTTCCCCGCACCGAAATACCTCGAGGCGAGTATTTAGTGGTCTCAGCATGGTCCACTGGGACCACGAATTTTATCGGGCGCATATTCAAACTTCCGGAATCAGGGTTCCCCTCTCAGGGTTGTGTGAATTTCCGCAGAGTTGAGCTGGTCCAATGTCATCAATCGCATCCGCAGTGGAGCTTTCTCCGCATCAGAGCCGTTGGGGTAAGATTTTGGCGATAGAAGCTATTGACAGCCAGCTCCATGGATTTAGGCAGAACAGTCTGGTGAATTTATTCAGTTCCAGTCAAGAATTTCATATCTGAATGGCTATTTAAAGTAAATATGGCTACTCCAAGCCATCGTACCCATCCCACCCCCACGCCCCTTTCAACAATTCCTGCATATTGGTTGTAGGATACGCATGTTCATCCTTAAGCTTCGTTAAAACACCCAGAAGTGCATCCTGTTCGAGACGATCCGTAAAACGATCACCACACATTCCAATTGCGACCGAGGCAGTTACTAGGCCCGGAGGACTATGCTGGTTGGAGAGCGCCATGCCACAAAGTCGCAATACCATAGACCGCACTTTTCGATCTACCGATCGCATCGCAGTACGCTGGCTAGGTCCGAGACGGGGTAATTTGGGATTATAAACGACGAGGAGAATACGCGCCAGCTCGAAGAATTGGAGCCCTGCGACGTGGCAATTATTAAGATACCAGAGCTCAGGAAAGACTTCTCCACGGGAGTGATCTGGTTCGTGGGTGTAGATGGGTTTAAAACTCGGCGGGCCAAGCTCGGTCCAGAGCGTTTCAAACAGGACAAGTTCGTCGTAGCGTGCTATGCGCATGTCGGTTACCGGTATGGGATGCAAGGCCCCGGTGCTGGAAGATTGGTGTTGGTCTTGAGGGGTCCCTTCTTCCTCAGATCCAAAGCAGTATTGTAATACATCAGCGCAATGAATAACAAGGCGATCGGCCCATACATAATCATCCGCAGGTTCAAAGGAACGATACGGCTCGCAAGGCCCTAATGGGAGCCGGAACGGGCGCTGTTTGCTGAAGGCTGTGATAATTTCTTGTCGAAGTGCGATCCAATAGGCTGCATGCCGAAGGCCAAACCCAGCTACTGCAGATGGGGCTTGGGCGTCAAGAAATATTTGAATTCCTCGCAGGGCGCTCTCTGTGTCTTCACCTACCGATGGCACTATTGGAGAATTGTTTAGAAAATTATCAAGGGAATCGAGACGTAAGCGGGGGAGGCTACTCACTATCCACTTCTTCGTAGAAACGAAGAATCACGGCGGCGGCTAGTAGGTTCTCGTCTTGGGCTTCACCCGAGTGGTCTGATAGTGCCATGAGATTCGCGATACATTCGTTGTGATAGTGAATCGCAGTTTCGGGCGTAAGGTCTTGGAGGACTTTGCCCCCATAGTGAATTTGATTTCCATGATAATATTTTTTGATTCGGCTCAGGTGTCTCGCGGACGCGGTATAAATGGCATTGAGTAACGGAGGACATGTTCTAGCTCTTAGAGGTACGGTGCAGGCAAAATGTCTTTCCCCGTCGCATAGGTCGAACTGCATACAGCGTTAGCCAGGGCTGCTAGCATTTTTCAGGCGGGAAATTCCTACCCAGGGAGCAAGTTGGACAACAAAGTACCGCATTAGACATGCCTCATGCTCATTCAAGCTCGGCAACCTGTTATCAAAAGAGTTTATGATGAAGTCTCTAGATCCAGGTGAGGCATTGCTGCTATGTGAAAAATGAGGGGAAGCAGATGGGATGGAGGAATGTCGATCCGGCGACAATTGCAAGGGTTGATACGGCGAGAAAGGGGCCAAAGCGTCTTCGGGCCGATTTGATGAAAGGAAGGGCTCGGATGAATGCGACCCAACGGGGTCATTCGATAGCGAAGGTTCTTTGGGAGGTTGGTGATCCGGTGAAGCCATGCTCTGGCGTCTCGCCGGTGCCCAAGGCAATGACGATTCGCAACTCGAATCTATTGAGTAATGCCTTGCTATTTCGGCCGTCTCATCGACATAACTGTAATCCACTGCGGCCCGAGTAAGCAACTGCAATCGGCAATGCCAGAGCCCGATGTCCGTGAATGATGCAACATCTCGGGAATCTGCTGGCACAAAGGGGTCAACGCACCTTGACCGATGGGCAACCAAGGCTGATCATCGGCAAAATCATACCGGGCACTGGCACTGGAGCCATGGCGAAATCCCGAGGGTGAACCCTGCCAGAGGCATGAGGACCCGGTCTTTTCACAGCGCTGGCATTTCGGCTTTTGGCCGTCGCCTGCAGTAAATTGGGTCAGTGTTTTACACAACGGATGAATCCTCAGATACACTCACATTTCACATGTCGATCTGGAGCGAAGGGGAGACTGAGTCAGTTTCTTGGTCTTTCTTCACTTTTGGTTAACAAGTTAGACGCGATGCGCCACTCACTTCGGCACTCCTGGCTGTTGAAAATTAGTCTATAACGATTGGTGAAGACGTGCAGATAGTGTGGGGCTCACCAAGGAACAGTCTTGTTCTGCCGCATTGTTAGGGGGTTATGCAATATCACGATGCCGATAGAGGAAGGGAAATGGAACTTGCGGGGATGGCTAGTAGATGTATTAATTAATGGCAAGCTCGGCGAGAATTTACCATTTACCCTCTCCACACCCCAGAAGTCGTGTGAAGTGCGGGGGTTTCAGGCCGGGCATGGCATTCTGGGGGCGGAGCTTTTGCCTCCCCCACTTTCCAAGGCTGTTTATTGGATGGTTTCACACGGACTTGAGCCGAGTTTCCTCGCTAGTCTAGCGAACTAGGCACACTCGACGTTGATGTGCATAATTAAGTTGGAAGATATACCATTTAAGAGAGTTGTACCCGAAGACATAATGAGAAGAGGCCGCTCAGATTCATAGAAGAAGAAGAAAGGGTTGGAAGAAGCAAAAGCGAAAACCCCTCAGGCTCTTTCTGTCTTTGGTCTGCATTTTTGTACTTTGGTCCTTCCTGATTACCTCTCTAAGAACTCCACTGCCCAAAATGAGCAATCTCAGTCGGGAAATTTCCCATTCAGACGACGAAGATCTCAAGGATTTGGCTGAGCATGTCGAAGGATCCCCCATTGTTGAGTTGGATACCATTGAGAATACCAGATGCAGTAAATATGCCTGGCTTGTTTCGCTGACAGCGGCCGTTGGAGGATTCTTATTTGGATACGACACTGGAATCATATCGGGTATTCTAGTATATCTTGGAGATGGTCTAGGTAAGACCCTCAATGGAAGTGAGAAGGAATTGGTCACATCGATCACCTCTGGTGGTGCCTTCATCGGTGCCATTGTGGCCGGCCTGTGTGCCGACCGGTATGGGAGAAAGATGGGCATATATACTGGTTGCGTATTGTTCGTCCTCGGCGCCGTCATTCAAGCGTCTTCCTTCTCTATCGCTCAAATGACAGTCGGTCGGGCGGTTGTGGGACTAGGTGTCGGTTCTGCAGCTATGATTGTCCCGGTGCGTACTACTACATTTCCAATGCTTTTGTCCTTTCTATTCATACTAACAATACTGACCTTGACAGCTTTATATAGCAGAAGTGGCCCCGGCAAAATATCGTGGACGTATGATAAGTCTTGACAACCTGTCAATTACGACCGGACAACTCGTCAGCTATGGCATCGGAGCTGCATTTGCGAATGTAAACGAAGGATGGCGATACATGGCTGCAATCGGAGCAGTTCCTGCGATAATTCTTTGCTTCCTACTTCCATTTTGTCCAGAATCACCCCGGCAGCTGATTTATCACAACAACCGAGAGGAAGCCGCAAAGGTAATTTCAAGGATCTTCCCCGATGGCACCGAGCTCCAGGTCCAGCAAAAGGTCCAGCACATTTCACTCCATGTGGAGACGAATCAGAATACGGACAGGGCATTGTGGTGGCAGATGAAACAGTTATACGTCGTTGGATCAAATTTCCGTGCAATGTTTGCAGCCTGTGGACTCATGGCAATTTCTCAGCTAGGTGGATTCAACTCAATCCTCTATTATTCCGGCACAATATTTGCTGCTGTTGGTTTTGACAAGCCAATTGCCGTAGGTACTATCATCGCTGCCACAAATTGGATCTTTACTTGGATCAATCTGTTCCTGGTTGATCGTATTGGTCGTCGACAGATACTCATGAACACGTTATGGGTAATGGCTGCAGCAATGGCATGTGCAGCAATATGCTTTAATTGGGTACCAGTTAGCCCGAGTCTTGAAATCACTTCTCAAAAGACTGGATGGGCTGCAGACTTGGTCTTGGTTTCCATGGTGGTATTCGTCGCATTCTACTCTGCTGGAGCTGGCAATATCGCCTGGATGTCTTCCGAATTCTACCCCATTGAGTTCGTGCTGTCGGCACAATGCTTTTAACAATGAGCTGCTGGGGCTCCAATGTCATTGTTTCCTCCACTTTTCTTACCCAGATGGAAAACATTACACCGTCGGGTGCTTTTGGTTTCTATGCCGCGGTAACGTTCTTTGGCTGGATTGGAATCTACTTTTGCTACCCCGAAGTCAAAGGAATGACTCTTGAAGATATTCGCGAGGTATTTGAGCATGGATTTGGCGTCGACTTTGCCCGTCAGAAGCAAAAGGATCTCAAGTTGAATTCGCAAAGCCAGAACGTGGAGGTCGTGGACCAAGTATAGAAGGACGGGTTCGGGGGAATAAAGTGGCGTACACTTATGGCAGCGCATTTAGCATTAGATTTAGATGATTGCAATAGATAGATAGATGGCGAAATTCGGGGCTTTACATGCAATTTCCTAATGTGTTCATTGCCGCAGATCATGAAGCCTAGATCATGAGTTAAGTGGGCCTATCTTGAAATATAACTTAAAGTAGTAACTCTCGCCGGGAACTGCTCTCTAGGTGCTGCCCGCGTCTGGGCGAGCCAAGGCCGTCGACACCTGATTTTGATATTTCGGCCTTATTTGACCTGAATCTGCCCGAATTATTTTGCATAACCCACTGATTTATTTCTGTTCCTTACAACCAGTGATCGCGTTTGTCAAAACAGCCGAATGGGCTCAAATTCTTCATCATGATGTTCGATTCAGAAAGTGCTGGATAAATTGTGCTGGAGGACAAACCCTAGGAACACAAAAAGTATGGAAACAGTGAGGTTAGAGCAGGAACTTATATTCTCCAAATTCCAATCCGCCCCCAGTCTTTTCAGCCCCCAATCATCCGTACTAGTAGTCTCCGCACCGTGCCCTCTCATGGGAGGATGGCGGAGATAAAAATATTAATCCGCCTAACCCCCGAGACTCGTCATACCCCTCACATACCCTGAGGCGGTGATTAGACACTTAGAAGATGCCAACCCCTGCTACGAAGCTCAGATTTCTAACCTCACGGTCTAAATAAACCACCTCTATATCGAAGAATTCTCTCTTTTATCAAAATGCCATCTAAATCAAGAAAGACGGCTCTCTCATACCTTGAAGGATTCAAGACACTCTCGCCGGATATATTCCTCGCCTTTTTGGCGCCGACCGCCATTCACAGATTCGCTCCAGCTTCCCTCTCCCCACCCGAACCTATGAGCCCAAAAGCATTCACCAATCATCTAGACAAACTACAAGAGGTTCTCGCAGAGTTTCCTGTTTCCCCCAAGGAGATTTTTGACAATGAAGAAAAAGGCCAGGTGACCATCTGGGCTACCAGCAAAGCCAAATTCAAGGAGGAATGTAAAGGCGATTGTTTGACCGAAGAAGAGTGGGCCTATGAAGGCGAATATATATTTATCTTTACATTGGACGAGAGCAAGGAGAGGATTGTGGATATTGTTGAGTTTTTGGATAGTAAAGGTACAGAGAGACTGAGGGAGTTGATGGTTCGGGCGCGCAAGAATCTGCAGGTGAAGAGAGACTAGATGGCGTCGATTGAATGAGAGAAGTCTTGAAATTTAGTTTGCAACGTTTTTTTATTCGCCATCGAGAACTCCTTTAATGAAAACCACGAATCACTGCTCTCGAATGCTGCGAAGTATATCCTTTTCATTGTCACCGAATCTTCATAGATGAGCTGGCTTTTCCTGCTATTAGTAGTACTTGGAATCGCATCAGGCAAACTTACCTACCTAAGTAGAGTAATCAAAACCATTTAATACTAATAGGAGTGCATGCTCCCTGATATACTTGAAAAGAATCTTCTAGAAGGTAGGAGGTGACCATAAATTTAGAATGCTGCCCCGTAGGGCTGATAGCGTCATTTCACTGTAACGCAGTATATAAGCAACGCCGATGTGGCGCCATCTTACAGTCCAGGGTTGAAGACCAGGGCGATCGATGGTGAAATCAAATATTCATTCTCGAATTATACGAAGGAAGAATTGATCACATAGGTGACCAAGGTCAATCTAGTATTTCTCGTTTATTAGTTGACGACCCTGTGTAAAAGTCCAACACGATGCATAATCTTTCTCCCGGGTTAAGAATCCTGGGGGGATTCTCCCGAAGGCTCATCTACTTGATGCCTATATCGGAAACTCCGATTAAACTTGCGTTTTGAATTTTTTGGCCTATCTTGGCGCGGAGGGATGGCATTCGTAGAATGTCACAGCAACCTCGTCGCTTCGACTATCTACCATGCGCCACTACCCTCGGTATAGCGGAATTTGACCTGCAACTAACACATCCCAGCTCCGGGTTCGTCATGTTATTCAATTTTCTCGCAGTTTGAAATTTAAAGTTGCTGCAAGAGGCAAATTAGACAAGGTAGGAGCGGGGCTTGAAACCGATGCCGTGTTTCTCCTCGTGCCGAGGATTCGCCGGCTGGGCGTTGGCGTTTTCTGGATTGGGAGAAAGAACATAACTATGACTTTATGCACGCAAAGCTACTCGTATAGAATATTCATGTTGGCCTCTGAATACTACGGTTATTAGACATTGTTATTGTGAATGCGAAGTCGATAGAGTAATGATCGTATCGGTTTTCACTTCCAGAATATCCGATTTACCTAATGCGACACTAACCTCTTGGCCTCCGATCAGAGCTCAGAAATGACGAAAGGGTTTTTATTTCATAGATATAGTCCTGAATTGCTCTCGAATCTCTTGGCCCCTGAATGCATTTGCCGAGCAACCCGCGGGTACCTGCAGCGGAAATGAAGAAAAAAAGGACAAGGATTTTTGTCGACCCGCGTTGATCCGCGAACACTCCTACTTTATCTCTGCTAGCATCATGCACATAAGACGATCTGGTCGGGACAACAGTTCGCGTAGCAGGAGAGCGCGTCACTAGACCCATGATCAGTCTTTTACCTTCCACTTCCACAGGAGACTTTGCACTGCGCAGAAGATCTCAATCAGATAACTCAAGTTGGAATCTAGTTTCACCGATCCCTTCCTGTTTCAAGGGTGAGACCCCTGACTCCCTTCCTCAAATGGATTAATCACCGGCCTAAGAGACTTCCAAGTGGCGCGGCTAAGCAAATAAGAGTCGGATTTTGGCCGCTTGGGAAGACTGTGGAGACTCGGCAAGCCATTTCGGCCGCCCTGGATGCCACATGGTGGAGACCGATGCTTTAAATGCGCCTCTGACGGTGCCTAACGGCGCCATCTTATCTGACTGGACTACCCTTCATCGGGTTATATCCGCTGCCTATCACTCATGCCTAGAGTGGCTGAAGCAAGTTTCATTTCCAAACGCAGAAAAAGACCCACCCATCCATTGTTCTCGTTGCTTATGAGAAGATCGCTAATCCTGCCGTGAGAAAGTGACAAACCATCTATGCCAGAGAGGGAAGGTGGGCACTGGCCAAGAGCAAAATATGACACAATATGGAGATCTTGGTCCGGGTCCCTAAATCCCCGAGTGACAGACCACTGGGTTTGAAGAATGGAGAGAAAGGAAAAGTTCCGCGAAATAATCGAATTGAAAAGGCTTTGAAGCCCCTCGATCTGCACGGTTCTTTTCATAGCTCTTTTTTTGTATACTGCAATTGACAAGCTTAACTGCATTCTTATACACAAGATGCGGTTTCTCCAAGTTGGCTGCAAGGCAGCCCTAGTTGCCGCTATCGGAGGCCTGGCATCTGCATCCAGCTTCAAGAACCACTACTACGACTACATTGTTGTCGGTGGTGGTCCCGCCGGTATCATCACCGCTGAGCGGTTCGTTGAGGCTGGCAAGAAGGTCCTGCTTCTCGAACGAGGTGTTGGTCCAACCGTCGCTACCGGTGCCAATGAAACTCTCTCCTGGAACAAGGACCTCACAGCGATTGACCTGCCCGGTCTGTCTGCCGATGTTGGTAGCCTCCCTGTATGGGATGAGTATATGTGTACCGATACCGAGGGAATGGCCGCCTGTGTCCTCGGTGGTGGTGTCACCGTGAACTATATGGTCTTCGTCCACCCTCCCGAGCACGACTTCGATGACAACAACAACTGGCCCGAGGGATGGAAGTGGAAGGATCTCAAGCCTGCTGCTGAGCGTCTTTACCAGCGCAACCCTGGTACAACTCTGCCCTCTGCCGATGGCAAGCGTTACGATCAGGGTCTGTACTCGGTTCTCTCCAAGTTCTTCAGCACCGTCGGCTGGAAGTCTGTCGACATGATCTCCGAGCCCAACGAGAAGCACAAGGTCTACAGCTATCCTTCCTGGAACATCAAGGATCAGAAGCGTGCTGGTCCCGTCCGCACCTACCTGCCCCTGGCCGAGAAGAAGGATAACTTCTCCCTGCAACTCGGCACCAAGGTCATCCGCGTTGTGCGCTCTGGCAGCCACATCACCGGTGTCGAGGTGCAAACTTCCTCGGGTGAGACTGAGATCATTACCCTTGCCCGCGATGGTCGTGTCGTCCTTGCTGCTGGCGCTCTCTCTACCCCCCGTCTTCTCTTCAACTCCGGCATCGGTCCCCAGAAGCAAATCGAAACTGCCAAGGATAGCGGCATCAAGGTCCCTCCCAAGAAGCAGTGGCTTGATCTGCCCGTTGGCCTCGGTTTCCGTGACCACCCCATCTTCACCCTCAATGTCCAGACCAATGGCTCTTTCGGTATCCCCGACTACGACGCCATTGTCAACGGCACTGACCGCAAGGATATCAGCCTCTACGGAAAGAGCAGCGGTCTTCTGACCCAAGGAAAGCACCGTGCTATCTTCTTCTCTTCCAACGAGCTGAACGGTCAGACTCGCTACTACCAGGGCTCTTGCGCTCCCGCTGAGGGTTCTGTTCTTGAGATCAAGACTTACCTCACCCACGGTGCTACCTCTACCGGTGTCCTGGGTCTCGACTCTAACCAGAAGACCGTTTTCGAGAAGTCTCCTTACATGCAGACCGCTGATGACAAGAAGGCCGCTGCTGCCTTCGTCAAGGAGTTGATCAGCGATATCAGCACCCCTGGCTCTGGTCTCGAGCTGATCACTAAGCCCAACATCACCGCTATTCTTAACACCATCTCCTCCGGCAACCACTACACCACTTCTGCCAAGTTGGGTACCGATGATGGACGCAAGGGTGGCTCTTCTGTTGTTGACCTGAACACCAAGGTCTACGGAACGGATAACCTGGTGAGTTCTTATCAAATACCCTATAGCCTGTGAGCAAAAGCTAATATCTTTTCTTTCTTTAGTACGTCGTCGACGGCAGTATTCACCCCGACCTTCCCACTGGTAACATCCAGACGACTATCATGGTTATTGCTGAGGCCGCTGCTGCGCGGATTCTGGCCCAGCACTAGATCTTTCCAGTTTATGAATCTTGGTGGAAGACCCAAGTTGCATGTTTTGTATTTTTATAGCGTTGAGACTATTTAGGGAGTCAATTCAATACATCCCTAGGATACCCATAACTACTTGTATACATCCGATTCAATTTCAAGTCCGACACTGCGTTGTAAAAAGTATTCTGGTGCTTCAAGTTGCCTTGCCGTGATCATCCTTGCAAAGAATCCACTAGATTGCCTATTCAAAATATGAAGAACTCGGATTTCGGTCTAACCTCGTTCTAAGGCTGACTCCTAGCGTACATGAGGTTCATTCCAGGTTCACTCGTGTCGATACATCGAGAATCCGACAATACACACTACAGGTATTTAAACTAGTTATTCCAATGAATACCATTGCCCAATTGAAGACAACCCCCGAGCTAAACCAATAGGCCAAAATATTACATTTTGAGGACGACTTCCAAACCAAACCATCGTGATCAAGTGGACATGGGCCTATTTGCTATGATACATACGAACTCCTTCGGCTCGAAGCAAAGAGATAAAAAAAGAAAAAAGCAGAACCAGATACCATTTCAAAGCAGCATTTTCTCATCTTTACCAGGCGTCCACATCGAAATTCTCTTCTCCGAAATAGGAGACGACAACGGTGCGGTCCGAGAACTTCCGGCCAGCGAGAGCCTTGAGGGCGCTGGTGGCCGATTGCTCAGTATCGAACTTAACGTAGATCTTGCCCACGCCAGAAGTCTGGCGGCTTCCACCGCTGGGACGCGGAACCTTCAAGCTCAGGACCTTGCCATACTTAGAGCACTCTTCACCTACATCCTCGAGGATCTCCTCGTAGTCGTCGTCATCGAGAAGCTCGTCAACGGTGACCATGTTCAGCAACTGCAGAACACGACCCGTCTCCATGTCCTGGGAGGTAGTCTTGGCGAACATGGACATGGCGTTGACGCCCATGTCCAGGCCAACGGCCTGGGTGGTTCCGATACTGGCGTGGGATACCTTCAGGTGGCGATCGCCCAGCTCCATACCATTCAAACCCTCCACGGCGATGGGAGTAGATGTGGACTCGACATACTCGCAGAATGCGATACCCTGTTTGATTCAATTAGTGATCGGTTATATGGAATGGGAAACCACTAAGGCAAACTTACCCGTGACTCTTCCGTCGAGGCATCCTTCACCAAGATAAATGACTTGAGTTCACCAAAAGACTTGAGCAGCATGGTGACGGCCTCCTCTGGGATGAAAGGCGGGATGTTGGAAACGCAAATCTTGTTGGGCGAGTCTGGCACCTCGTTCAGAAGCACACCTTCTTGGTACTCCTGCTCTCCACTTCCACTGGGAACGATGTAATCCTTGGGTCGGCGGACCTCAAGTCCCTTGTCACCACCGTCAGCCATGGTGATTCCATCGAAGGCCAACGCAACGGTTGCATCGTTGGGAGTCTTGAATTCCAAAAGGGCGAACGACTTGTCATCGGCAACTTGGGCAGAGATACAAGGATCGACGCTATGAATGACATTGAGGCCGTTCAGCTGAAGGTTGAAGAAAGACACGACAGAATCTCCTGTAGAGTTCTGGGGGATATTATAGACGAAGAGACGCTTGGATTGGCGGGAGTTGGATGGCTTGAGGGCTGTGGACTCTGTGGATTCTCCTTCAGGCTGGTTCATGAAAGCCTGGAGGCGAGAAGGGTCCATGGGCTGCTGTCGAGGAGCTCCGGGCAGAGGGAACATGCCGGACAATTTCGCCTGCTCGGCAGTGACATTTTCATAGCCGGGGGGCTTGATATCCCATTGAGTAAGACGACGCTTGCGATCCAGGATGGAAGGGACGTCGGTCAAATCGGGAGTGGGCTCCTTCTTCCGCGGAGGTGAAGGGCTCCTCTTTGGTTGATCTCTTCTGTCACCACCGCGATCGCCGCGGTCCCGACCACCACGGTCTCGATCACCGCCACCACGTCGGGGCCGATCCTCAAACAAGTCTCGTCGGGGTCTGTCATCGAAGTCACGTCGTCGGCGATCACCACCGCCGCCACCACGTTCAGCTCTGTCACCACGGTCGCCTCGGTCCCAGTCACGCTCTTCGCGTCTGCCGGAGTAGCGGTCTTCGCGCTCACGGGCACGGTAGTCGCGGCTGGATGAGTAGGAGTTGGCTTCGTGTTCGCGGCGCGAGCCACCTCGGGAGCCGTGGTGAGGCGAACGCGAGCGCCGGCGCTCTCCTCTCTCTGGTCGCTCACTGCGGTCTCCCCGGTCACCTCGGTCTCTATCGCGTCGCTCGTCGCGCTGAATTAAGTTAGTTGCAGTCATCGAGAGGCGTAAAAGCTGATACGTACGTAGTAATCGCGCGGGCGCCCAGAATCTGTGAAAGGTTGGGAAAGTTAGAGAATTCCTCAAATGGCAATTGAGAGTAACACACCTCTGGAAGAATAAGTGTCTCCGTTCATGGTGAGCTTTGGGGATGACGAAGCTCTCCTGGCTTTACTGAAAGGGAGATGCAGTTTTAGCAAGCTTGGGGTTGTTGACCGCCTCCGTTGGCTGCCAAGAAGGAATTCTGCCGGGTGCTTATCGCTATCGTCGTTTCTTACTTTAACCCTGGGAAGGCCCGGTCTGTTCCCGTTAATTGAATGTTTGCATGCAATTATTGAAGCAGACAAATTGAGATTGATTGAACATGGCGGCCTTTTCAGAATGGTACAAGCTACCAATGAGCCTGAGCGAGTTGTGTATCAATACAACTCTTCGCTGTGGGCAATCGTTCAGGTTTGCACATATCTTAGTAGCACCTCACAGCCCCGTGCAACAAGCTAACCTCAGCTTTTAGATGGCAGAAGATTCCCGAGAGTGAGGAATGGCGCTGTGTACTCTATGGTCGCCTATTTTCCCTGAAGCAAGATTCAAGCTATCTCTACTACCGAACCTGTTCATCCGATTCCCTACCAACCCCTCCCGCCTCCGTCCTCCCTTCTCGAGCGGCGTCCGACACAGAAAGTAGCGACAGTAAAGCGCACTCCAGAATCGCCCAAGATGACCAACTTCTGTCAATCCTCAAACATTACCTGAACCTCTCTTCCAATCTGAGCGAGCTTTATACCCAATGGTCCGCGAACGATCCCAATTTCAAGAAGAAGGCAGCTGCCTTCTCCGGCGTGCGCATTCTACGTCAAGATCCATGGGAAGCGCTAGTGTCGTTCATATGCAGCAGCAACAACAATATCTCGCGCATCTCACAAATGGTGGAAAAATTGTGCATACACTATGGCCCCTTCGTCGCGACAATAGGGGACCGCTCCTATCATGATTTCCCTGCACCCGAGGCATTGGCAGGCAAGGACGTTGAAGCCAATCTTCGCACTCTAGGATTTGGCTATCGTGCGAAATACATCTACAAAACGGCGGTCATGGTCTCCCAAGAACGAGAGAAGGGGTGGCTGAATGGCCTTTGTAACCCCGAGTCTCCAGCATTCGGCATAGAGGCAAATACCGGCGATGAGATGAAACCCGAAGGACGAGATGGATATCGGCAGGCCCATGAGAAATTATTGGAATTACAAGGTGTTGGACCCAAAGTATCCGATTGTGTATGCTTGATGGGTTTAGGCTGGGGTGAATCAGTGCCCGTGGACACACATGGTCAGTACTAATACTAACCAATGCTCCCCTTCGTTTAAATTGCAACGCTCTAACAGTAAGCAGTTTGGCAAATCGCGCAACGAGACTATCGTTTCGGGAAAAGCTCACAGAAGACCTTGAATAAGGTAACCTACGATGCAGTGGCCAATCATTTCCGCAAGCTTTGGGGACAAGAAGCTGGATGGGCTCATAGCGTTCTTTTCACTGCGGACTTGCGCTCTTTTGCTGATCAACTTGCGACGACTAAGAAGGTGGATGTCAAAGTGAAGGATGAAGGCGCGGATGTGAGAATAAAGACTGAAGTGACGACGGCTCTTGCACTGACGGCGCCAAAGCACGAGGAAGTGAACGGCGTCAAGATCGAAGACTCGGAAGCGAAGAAGCCAATTACAAAGGCGCCTGCAGGCAAGAAGAGGAAAGCACCGACAGACCCCGTCGTCCACGCTGCTCAATCGACCGAGACCAGGCGGGTGTCTAAAAGGATACGTCGGTAAAGACGTGCCTCATCCTCGCATAGAAGCTATGCCCCCTAGACACCTTGTATACTAGAACAGCATGTATGTACTACAATAAACAACGATACGGTACAGAAATTCAAGAGTTATGAAGATTGAATATATTGATCAAGATTATGTGCATAGTTATTTGCGGGTGGAGTAAAGCCTAGAGAGCAGTCAGTAAGACAGCTTCCATAAAATGCTTGAGGCAAGATGAGGCAGTTGAGAGGTAATCAGAAGTCCGTTTAGATCATCGAAGACGCATCCGAAGACACGCTTCTAAATCAAGAGGTACCAGAAATAGTAAAAAAAGAATGTTTTCATCATTTAAGGGGAGGGTGGTAGGGCGGAAGCAAAAAGATGTGACGATACTGACCTGTTAGTAAGAATCAATTGCAGATATCGATGAGCGAATGGCGACATTAAAGCTGAGCACGTGGTGACAACACAATCGTTGACCGTGAGATCGTCTGAAAAACATCAATTTCAGAGCAACCTGACACGGATTGCGAGTGGTTGACATAGGCAGAGAGCAGAAACGGAGATTAAATAAAGAGAAAAAAACAGCTCGGAAGTCGGAGGGAAAGGCGGAGTCACCTGGCAGAGAAAAGCTGGCATTAAGCGAAGGTCATCCCATCACATGACCCTCACATGACCCACCGCACGTGACCCACACAGAGTTGGAACATTCCAAGTCCATCGCCATCGCAAACTCCGCCCCGTGAATTTCCTCATCCACTCGACAACTTCGACAAATCAGCCAAAATGGGTCGTCTTCACTCCAAGGGCAAGGGCATTGCCTCCTCCACTCTCCCCTACTCTCGCGCCGCTCCCGCGTGGCTCAAGACCACCCCCGACCAGGTTGTCGACCACATCTGCAAGCTGGCCAAGAAGGGTGCCACTCCCTCCCAGATCGGTGTCGTCCTCCGTGACTCCCACGGTGTTGCCCAGGTCAAGATCGTGACCGGTATGGAATTCCCTGCAATTTGCGACTGGTCTTGTTTTCAATTTTGGGAAGAGACCATGAGGAGGGTCGAGATTTTCTAACTTTTTTCTTCTGTGAACAGGTAACAAGATCCTCCGTATTCTGAAGTCCAGCGGTACGACTCACCTCGCCACTCCTCCCCCCATCGCATCAATCGGATGAAGGAAAAAAGCAATTGCAATGGGAAAATCAATCGCGTCCAAAGAAACCGAAAAACTTTTCTTCCGGCAACGAGAGAAATTCCCAGCGCGTTTACTTTTTTCCTCCCGATATATATACCCACACAATACTCTGGTAGCAGAAATGCACCAGCAGCTAAGCCTCTGCTTGGTCAAGAATTAGACTGACAGAGAGATTTTTGGAATAACAGGCCTCGCCCCCGAGCTTCCCGAGGACCTCTACTTCCTGATCAAGAAGGTACCGTACCGCAAGACTTCTGCCTCGGCGAAGCATCCCTCTCTCATGTAACCCAATCGTTCAATCCCACTAACATTGTTTCTCACAGGCCGTCGCTGTCCGCAAGCACCTCGAGCGCAACCGCAAGGACACTGACTCCAAGTTCCGCCTCATTCTGATCGAGTCCCGCATCCACCGTCTGTCCCGCTACTACAAGACCGTCGGTGTCCTGCCCCCCACCTGGCGCTACGAGTCCGCCACTGCCTCCACTCTTGTCGCATAAGCGTAAGGCGTTGGTTGTCTGTGGTTATTGGAGATAGTAGGGGCATGGAAGGCATTTTCGGACCTGTGTTCGGATTTATCTTTCATGTGTGCTAGATACGCCCATTAAAAAGAACTATTTTACGAGTGATACCCTCCCCGAGTGTGATCATTGGATCTACTTGAGCAATCTTCCAACCTGTAGAAACAAGTAAATGAAGTGTAGATTGTCCAGGCAGTGGATTCAAATTCTCGTGTCCACTCGTAGTAAATGCAATATTTGCGGGTAGATTCAGTCGTCGGCATCATTTCATCGTATATACATTTATCTTGAAGTATACACAATCGTCACTCACCCCGTCCTCACCTCCCTCGCAACAGCATTACACAACTCAACCTTCACCCCAGCCCCAAGCAAAATATGAATCCACAATCGCTGAGTATCACTCAACCGATCATTCTCAGACTTAACTTCCGAGAACATAACAGTCCTCGACTCATAATTCCACAAAAAAAGATCCGGAATTCCCCCACCGCGCTGCTGATACTCCTGAGCCATAACCTTGCAGATAGTAGCAAGAGCCTCACCGCGGAAACTCTGCACAATCTCAACCAAATCATCCAATTCAAATGACCAATCAAGACCAATAGCGCAAGGCTGGGTCGAAGATTCACGATCATGAACTTCTCGCACTATACGCTCCGCTTCACCGTTCGTGATCTCGACGAGTCGGTGATTTATCTCTGACGCGCGCGATGGGTAGAACACATCTGTATGCAGATCGAGCGGGCAGGTCTGGAAGGGCGTTTGGAACACGTTCGGCACATAGGTGAAGAGGATATCGTAAAAGAGGTAGGCGAATAATGTTCGCACTATGCCTCCTTCAGAGTGATATCCCTTCCAACCATTATCCCGATACCAGCTCAGACACATGCTTTCGACTCGACACTCGCCTCCCTCGCGCTCATCAATCCATATCGTAGGCTTGCCCCGTTTAGTAGCAGCAGCAGAAGCAATACCACTGCTGCCAGCAGCAGACAGATCATCATCGCGCTCAATCCGAATACCCTCAATAGTCCTCTCGGCAGGTTTAGAAAGCATAACATGTCCAAAATCATGCTGTTCCCTCTTAACAAACTTAAGCGCCTTCTCAAGCTTCGTAATCCGTTTCTGCAAATCATAATGATATATCAAATGGCAAAGCGGATCCTCAATACCCTCCTCACACGTCCGCAGCGCAACCCGTTTCCAAAACTTGCGCTGCTTCTCCTCGCTTCGATCCTCGCTGTCCGTCAATGCCCACATGTAATGTTCTTCCAACAAAGCTTTCCGCTGATACCAAGCGCCGCGCCGGCTCGCGTGGAATAATCTCTGAGCAAGTAGTTCGCTGATAATCTCGTGTTCACGTTTATGTTCTTTAAATCGACCGAGTGGGTGGAGACTTTTATGAATGATTCGCGTATAAACCCAAGCAGGCGAGAAACGGCGGAGATAAGCGCCTTCACCAATTTCGTAGATACTATTTTCCTTTTCCTGTTCTTCGTTGACGAGTTGTGTCCAGCGGGGGTGAATGTTAACGGCCAGGTCGATGATACTTTGCAACGACTCTGTCGTTGGCGGACCGTTGAATTCGAGAATATTGTCAATATCAAATTGTGTACGTAGCGCGGACTCAAATTCCAATAAGGATTTTCGAGAAGGGAAGATCGAGTTCGATCGACAGACGATGTAATTGGGGAAATTTCGTCGAGAAATTTTAGCCAGGATTATTGTTGTTAATGATTTCTCGCTCCACTCTGTTGATCTGTAGAAGACTAGATGGACGCGTTCGAAGAGGGCGCGTGGTTCCGGGGTGAGACGGATGCATTCGCCGGTATAATCGAGGATCTTTGCCACGAAATGATCATCTCGATTTGATGGTTGGTTGGCTTGCCAGGATTTATCTTTGAATCCGAGACCGGCTTGGGATTGACTGCTTTCGCGGAGTGAGGATAGGAGTTCTTTCTTGTTTTTCCCTTGGGCTTTGGCTTCTTTGGCAAATCCTTTTAGCTCGTCTAGTAGCAGTAGTGAGGATGCTTCTTCCAATGTTGTGATCTCGGCCATGCCGTCTGCGAATCTAAAAGAGGGGCCCAGGTTCGATGGTGTGTGTTCCTCTTCTTCGTTCTCATCCTCGAGTTTCGGTAAGCTGCGGTCTAATTGGAGATCCGCGGCTACGATGGATAGATCTGATATGTCAGAGTAATAGCCCAGGCGGTTGATTCGATGCCATGCGGAGGTCTTGCGAAGGAAAAGCCGCACATATCTAACGACGGGATGTTAATACATGGATATTTGGGAAAGGAGTTGGAGAGATCATACAAGTATTGTGATTCATAAGCTAGCCCCTTCCACTCATCAAATATGCACAATTCAGCCGCATCGAAGAGATGCGATTCTTCCTCCAGCACAGTTTCCAGTGCTAGATTGAACGCATCTACGTAGATGGAACTTTTGCCCTTCTGCCATACACCATCTCGTAGTCTCACATGTAACCCAGGTTCTGATTCGGTTTCCTCGTCATGTTCGTTTTTCTCGGTCTGAGACGCCTCGTATGCTCGGATGGCATTTTCATCAGTCTCAATTGCAGGAAGAGAGATTTCCAAATCCGTCTGACTGCTCTTTATCTGGTGTTCATGTTCGAGTTCGTCATTGCCCATCAAGAGTGTACTGTCCGGAACACCTGTCGAGGGACTCGGGCTCGCCGGCCGTCTATCACTGGCACTGGCACTGTCTTCACCAGTCGTCTCCTCCAACTTGGGCGTAGTGTCAGAAGCCTCTCCGGAGGTCTTCCTTCGTTTCACGGAGCGCTGTGTCTCCCAATAATGCAGCAATGACATTCTGCCCTCGATCCATGGGTAGGTCGTCAGCGCAGTGATGTCTTGCCCCGCGAGAAACGCGCGCCTCGCGGGAGAGAAACACGAGGTCACCTGATTGTGCCGTGCCACTTTAGGCAAGAGCGACCGGGGTCAATTGGCGCTACAAAAAGGAAAGAGCAGAACAATCCAACTAAGTTTGACTGCGGTGATTCACTCCTGTCCTTTCCATTGATAGAGCCTCGTACCTGATTAAACCGCAATCATGGCCGAAACTTGGGTAAGCGACAAACCTGTTCTTCTTTCTTCCTTCTACCACTCCTCCCACTCCCACTTCCACTTCCGCGGAACCAGCCCGGGCTCGATAGCTCCACAGCTCTCCGCTCTCCGACCTTGCTTGAACTTCACCCAGCAGAAACCTCGGTCGAGCTCCCTAGCACAACCCTAGCAGCTCCCATCGTCAGCCTCAGTTCCAATCCCTGCTGCTCTACAATCTTCCTATTACCAATAGCCTGCGCCAGAACAGCAAGCGAGAGGATAAGAAAGAAGACGAAGCAAAGCAAAGCAACACTTTCTAATTAAAACATTCTACCGCGCGCACAGCACACCAACCCTCCTCCACTCTCAACGGATTCTCCAGCTCGAACCTCAGCGCCCAGTACCACCACCGCAACCGCTCCAGATCAATTCTCCAAAATGGACGTCAACGGCTCAAATACACCTACCGCAGACCTCTCCGGTGCCTCCGCAACACAGGTGCGACCCGGCGGTGCGCCCGCCCGCGTCTACCTAAATGATAAAATTGTGCCGCATCTACTTGAAGGAATGAAGTCCGTTGCGCGAGAACAGTGAGTTTCGTTGCGTTATCTTGCGTTGCGTTGCGCCAGAACTGTTTCGTACCTGCCATGCACATACATACCACACTGTACTCTGGGGAAGAGAAAAGAAACGAGGGTTTGAAACCGCAACAAAATAACTACATATATCTGACGCTGTGGACATCAATCTAGGCCATCCGATCCGCTACGAGTTCTTGGGGAATATTTAATTCAAAAGAGTGACGAGTTGGAGGGTGATGCGAAGAAGGAGACGGAATAATTACGATTGCGATTGTAACTGTGACTACGACTGCGATTTTACCCTATAGGGAGTGTGGCCTCAGGTCAATTGCTCCTTTTTTTTGTTGGTCGTTCTGGCGTTTCGGTTCTTTATAATATTTTCTGCGTGGGATATTTTAAAAGGTGTGGAAGGAACTTGAAGGGGAGGGAATTGAAGGGTTTTTATAACTAGTTCTCCCGGCATTGACTTTACGACTGAAGAATTTATATCACTTACACAGGGCCATGAAGTACCTGCTTACAATTATGAATTGAGGCTAAATGTAGTCTATAAATGGAGTTGAATAGGACAATGCAAATGCCCAACAATTTCACAAGCCCAGTAATTTTGACACCAAATGATCAGAATAAAAAGGTTACCTTGGCATGCCTAGTAGTTACTATCTACCAGTAGACTGTAGTATGTCCACCTTGTGAGGCGCGGCCCCCAATGCCAAACAACTTGACTCTATCATCTTGCAGAAATAATTCTCAAGGAGCTTAGTTTGCACCTCCATCTTTCATACCATTCTTTACAAAGAACTGCTTTCCCGCACCAGCCGAAGTATATTTTTCTGCGGCTCTTTAAAAGAATGCCCCGCAGTGAGAGTGAAGACCCAGAGTCTGAAACCTCGAATTCGGAGGCAACCAACGAGCGCTGTCTATATGATTATGACCGGTGCATCGCCGCCATTAGCGGGACAAGAATCCCAGTCAATCTTTCTTCTGCCACTGCACGATCTGCAGTGATTCGAGAAATACGCTGCTCTTACGACTTCGCAATGGACCCAGACATCATTGATCTCTGTACCTATAAGCCAGTACGTTTTCCCGAGTTCGTTCGGGCATCACCAATTATTCCAGGCACCTTCACTAGGTACAAAAATGCGTTCGGGGGATATGTAGAGAGGTATGTGTGGCTTTCGTTTGAAACGATTCGAAAACTTGATTGCCAGAAGTGGGCACCGGATGAATATTTCGTTAGCAATGATCTACGTTGGCATCTCACGCATGAGCTTGGGAAAGATGAGAATGGTCGTGAGTTCATCGTGGAGACCCCTCCTCCGGAAGAAAATAAGATGGATGATTGATATTCAAGTTATTGTGAATTCGGTATTGCGACTGATATTACTACTGGCATGTCATTTGAGACATAATATAAACACCAGATTCCTACTTTGAAAAGTTAGTAGTACGAGGAAGAAGACCGCTTCTGGCGTCGTTTTCTTAGGTCCGCACCTTCTATTAGTTATAAGTTCCTGAGTTGCTGGTACAAGTATGTATATTGCAGTATGCCATCCCATTAGGAAATAAATTCCTCAAGGAGTTGATTAAGTTCTCCAGTATGCATCTCTCGTCCTGTCAATTGGAACCCATTTCTTCCATAATAAAGTGTTCTCCCACCAAGCAGAAAGGCAGTTACTAAACTCTCGTGGATATCCTCTTCTGGCGCCTTTGAACAAATAAAAGTACGAATGATATCATGCACTGCAAGGCTTTCAATAGAACCATCGTTTCGGTTGCGACCAAGATTGGCAAATCCAGATGATTCGAGTTCATTGGTGGCAGCTCCAAATCTACCGACATCCCAACGTAATTCATTCAGCCAGCGAATAAGGTCAAATGACTGAATCGCAACTAGATCCTTTCCAAATACAGAAGTATCGAAAGCGAAATCCTCCAATTCAAACTTACTCCCAAGAATAGATGGAATGGATCCTGGACTGAGAAAGATCATAAGGTGAAGAAGCTTTACGGCGTCAGGGCATCTCTGCATGAGGCCATCATATGTCATTTCAAAAGTTGCCCACAGAGTGCGACCTTTCTCGTAAGACCCTAAGTACTTTTTTGTAGGAGTTTTGAGGGTCTTATTAGAAAAGCGCTCTTGAAACTGCTTGTCAAATTCATCCATCCGGGTAATACCGTAGGACAAAAAGGTGCCAGCTTGTTCAAGGGCAAGTGGTAGGCCACCTAACTTGCGAGAAATTGATTGCGCTGTTACTTTGCCTGCAAATTGTTAAAAGACAAATAAGGTAAGAATTCTTGCTTTCCGTGCATACCAGAATCTTCATGTACCTGGATTCCCGCGCATCTGAGGAGAATAGACGAGCCCGTAATGTCATCGACGCCTTCTAAATAGATCTCGGAGAGGGCTAAACGTTGGTGTAGATCTGACGCTGTTGTGACCAGCAAAATGTGACCGTGATCACAGACAGGTAAGTATTTCCGGATATCAATATTATCAAGATCATTGACATCGTAAGCTCCCGGGACATTGTCGAAAACTATCATCCAAGAACGGTTTGTTTCTCTCTCTAGCCACTCTAGGACCTGTTCAGTAGCTGGTCTCTCCTGGTTGTAATCAGAAATACGACGTGAAAGACTCTCGAAAGATTGATGAATTGAAGCTGGGGACGACCCGTCAATCCACAGCACAGACTGGTAGGTGTGTTTGTTGGTGGTGATATACTGGATGGCGAGCTGTGTTTTCCCAGACCCGGTCAGACCCCAGAGTACCAAAGACTTTCTGCGCAAGTCAGAGCCAAAACATCGTTGCATATGAGACAATTCTTCCTCTCTCCCAAGAAATGTTGTGCGAACGGGTAATCTTGACTGAATTCGCTGCTCATCGGTTTCTAGGAAGTTATTTAAATCAATCAGCATGCGTTCATGTGGTTTGTATAAAAAATAAACTCTACTTCATGAATCGAAGAATGGATATTCGGGATAAAAGAACGCTTCATTGCGTACTCACCATGTTTCATATATGCCGAGGCAGAGGCCTTAGGTCTAATCTCATATAAAATCGCTTTGGCATAGGCAGCTGCCATTGCCGCTGCATATGGTAACCACTCTATGTTCTCGTGTTCATCACCATAGTCACAAACCCCTCGGATCACGCCAACGGGTATACGATTCATCGCTCCAGCAGCGCCCATCTCGAGTCCGATGAGGCCATACTTGTCTCTCAGCTCATTCCGCCTCTGGGCATTCTTCACAATCGTCTCCCCAGATCCGATCGGTCCATACCACACTCGGGTTCGCGCTGAATCCGGTCGTCGTTCTCGGTGGATGCTGTGACTAACCCCTGCATCGTCTATGTCGTAAAAATGATCGAGATCCTGGCCAGGATCATCGAAATCCCCATCAAAATGCTTCTGACACTGAATGGCTTCGTAGTATGATTGAAATTCATCGACATCCCGAGGCGCCATCAACTTGATACTCCCTATCGCCGATCGAACAATAGTCTCGGTAATCGCCAGAACGTGTCCATGACGTAAAAGTTGGAAACCAGAAGCTCCCAGATTTTTGCCCAAGTCATAAGCTATAAGACCAGCGCTGCTGCCCTCTGGAAGTCCTACGAGAACATCACCAAGTCGGATATCACGAGGCGGGTGTCGGGAAAGGTTTGGGAGACCAGAACCAACGCCAACCAATAATCCGAACCAGAGATTTGGAAAGAATTTCTTCACCTGGCTGGCAAGCGCTGCTACAGACCCGGTGCCATTCTCTTGACCCCTCGGTAGCGTAGCAATGATGGTATTATGTCCACCAAGGTCACCGGCGTGGAACACATAGTCATCGCCCTTACTCAACGCAAATTGGCCACAGTGAACATTATCCAACATATGGAGAGCAGCCTGTGCCTCTATTTCGAGCGGTGCTAACCACGCGACCGTATAAATGTTCGGGTTGAGCTCATTCATGATGTTTTGTCTTAAAAATGGCCAAAGGACCGATAACCTCAAAAGATAAAAAAAACCAAGCGAGCTCTTGGAATACAGTTAACCAGGAAGGCTATAAAAGTTGATCACGTAGCCCTGGTAACTCAAGGGTCAAGATTTAATTTTCTCATAAGACAAGGGAGGTCATGGACCTTGGCGCGGGGCGGCGCGTATGTTGGGTAAAACATGTCGGTCTCAGATGAAACATCCCCCCCCCCCAGCTAATCATGGCCTACTCGTAGCCTTGAGGATACGCGCCCAGTCCTACTTCAGACCAGACATATCCCGCGAACTGACCTTTCTCCTGCATAAATACGGAGTATAGTGCCTGTGAAACGAGGCATTCAGCCAATGATATCGAAGGAACCCTCGCGGCCAAATGAAAACATGCTTGTCAGCCTCGTCTTGGTCATCGGACAATACCTATGTTATGCGGCTCTTTGTACTCTTTCTTGCACCAACTAAGCCGTGAAGATGCTTAATTAAGAGCGATTTATCTTATTCACATCGGCTGCATAATTACCTAGGTATAACTTAACATTGATGCTCAGCATATCAGTCCCTCTCCTCATTTGCCAAGTTGAGATTAAAAGTCGCACGGGATAGGTCTTCTGTGATAAGAACTCCTTATGAGCATAGTTCTCTCAGCTTGTGCTTTCGGGGTAATAGCATTGAATCCATAAGGGGTAGAGATAACTAAACTATAGCCTTTGCAATATCCTTAATGCAAAGTTTAATATTGTGAGTCTATAGCATGTTGAGCGTATACTATCACAGAGTATTCAATTCTTCAGGCTTCACTCATGAGAGAAGAATCCCAATAGCACCGGTGTCAGTTACTAGTAGTAGCCGAATTACATTGGATGAGTGGATCAGGTCAATTATTTACTCCTCGGGTGGTTTAGAAAGACTGCACATGGTAGCTTGTTAGCAGGTTCTGAGTCTTGTGAATTTTACAGTAACTTAAATTCAACCAAGTATGCACAGACCCAGGAAATGATGTTTGCAAGTGATATCTATCGGGTCCCCAACCTGGAAAGTGTCCGCAACACGACTACTAATACACTGCCATATTCAAAAAAGTAGCCTATTTTACGGGATCTGGGTTTAAGATAAAACATGGCTCTCAACAGTTAATATGATAAAGAATAGTCATGTGCCAATTGAACCGGCCCTTATGACCTCATGATAACCTTTCGCATTAGGATAACGTTGGTGGAGCTGAACACAATTCATAAGGCGGTCTACAACTTGCAGACTCATATTGGCTTGAATAACGTTTTGAGTCAACCATACTTGCATTGGCTTTACTTCCGAGGAGAAACAATCCTTAGCAATGATCACTGGAACCAATAATCAACATTTCCAGATACGTTGTTCAACGCGTTCAGCAGTAAAGTTCAAGAGATCTAGATGGGGCCATTTCAAATAATCTCTTTTATAATGGACTCCTTGCGCCTGGCAATTGATAAAAAATGGTGAATAGCACAACTACCTACCCAGATATTCTACAACTCAAGTTATGCAGAATGCTGCTCTCCCGTGTTATACTTACGGCCATAGCTAGCAGTACTATGACTATGGCCTCTCCACTGGTTGAAAGACAAACATCCATTACCTGCTCCAACCCAAAACAAGTCCCGAAGTGCTGCCAGCTTTTGGTCCCTGTCCACGTGCTGGGGCGAACTGTTGATGTTGGAATTTCATGTGTACCCTGTACGCAATATAATCGCTTTTTTATCCTGAGCTACGCTGACTGGTGCTGCAGTGGGGACCTCATGCAAGGGTCAATCCTTATGCTGTGATAATGAGAATGTAGGTTATATATATCATTTTACTAATAGGTATACTAACAGGGACAGTTCTTGATTGAAATCCTGCACGTTTGCTCTGAGCCAAGTGGAGGAGGTGGTTCTGGTAATACAGGTGGTGGCGGTTGACCGTTGAGAATCATTGTCAGCAGCAAGTAAACTAAAACGAGCAGCTCTTGGTTGATATTCTGAACATTTACTTCACAATAAGTGAATTCAAGAAGCTAGTTAGTAGCACTGGTAATGGTACTGGTAGTGATTGAGGTAGACCAGTATTGACTACTCTTTATGATCACCTGGGCATCTTTTATCTTTAAGCCCATATGCTACCACAAAAATGACATCGCGAACTCTCTTCTTCTGAACCAACAACTTTCATGTTGACACACACCATTCGAAGAAGGAATTAAACCCTTGACTAAGATCATCTTCAACTAAACCATGTTTGATAAGGTCTCTAGGCTAGAGATCTGTGGTGGCGTGAACGTTCCCGGTGGCATATACCGTAAATTGCTGCTAATCTCTTAGATTGTATATCTGCTGTATTTAGCCTGGCTATATATTTAGGATGTACTTCCAAGGCTAGTGACTGGTGGTGGATTACATCATGGATAAAATGTAGCTTTGAACAGGACAGCCTTAGTGCCATCCATATCATGTAGCTGGCCTTAAGCGACCTTCAGACAGGGAGTGCCTAGTCTACAAAATCACCAATCCAATCTCAAATTCAGGTCAACTTGTGCATTAAAAGCTATTGAAAAGTCTCTATATCAAATTGGCGAAGTCGACATTGATACCGATAAATAGAATTGCAAGATCGCGCAGGTATCAAAAGTGTTCAAGTCCTGTTCAAACCTACGCTTGATCGAAACTCGGCTTGCGTTCCTAGCCTAGCAGGGTAAGCAGAATCCTATCCCATAGCATGGCAGTGGGCCAGAGGTTACCCAGGCCACAGCCACACCAGGGAGACAACACAATCCGGAAAAACAAAAAAGCAAAAACAGAAAAAGGGGTAAATCAAGAAGGAAGAGATGCAATACAACAAGGAAAGACGCAAGTCAGACCTTGGAACTCTGATTGCCTTACCGTCAAGCTTCCTGGGCGCTGCGCTCCACTTCTCTCCGCTCCTCGGAGATAATCAGGGATTTCAATTGAAAATAAAAAATCACCTGTGTTTTGCTTTTGCTTTTGTTTGTTTTAGAGGGCGATACTACAAGCGCGAAGACGAGACGGCCTTGGCGAAAGACAGGGCGGATTTGTGGTAGAACAGGTGTGATGTGAGATGAGGTGAACAAGGTGTGATAGGTGACAAGGTGATAGGTGAAATAAGGGGGGCGACACTTTAGTTTGTCGAATACATCGAAACGAACGAGCCGGGTTACTGAACTGAGATGGTGGTAGAGATGTGATGTTGTGCATAAGGCGAACAGTTTTGAGTGTGACCGAGAGTGCTGACCCAAGAGACAACCGATATTACAGCGATAATTTGTTTGCTTTCCCTTTTTGCCGCTAGAGAAATTTCCCGATAGTTGAATTGACGTTGCGCGAATAGAACAAAAGAGAATCCCCATGGGACACATCATCGAGCGAACCGAAAGATGATATACTGACGACATGAATGACTGAGACTGAGACCGATACCGATACCGAAATTGCCAGTTGCCAGTTGCCGAGTCAGCCACCCACTCAAGGGAAAGACCGATGACGCTCCGAATATTTCTTGTTAAGACGTAGACGCGAAAGCGAAAGCGAAAGCAGAGAAAAAACACAAACGACTTGACGACGCCCGTGGCCCGTCGCTCAAATTTCCCACATTAAGACAATTTCAGAAAAAGAAGAAGGGAAAAAGGGTGGGAGGAGGGAATGTATGGTAGGAAAGGAATTGGGGGGGGGAAGGGAAGGGTAGTGTAGAAACGTTCAACCATCAAGGAGGAGTTTCGATGTCGAGCCCTCCTTGGTCATTTTTGTGCAGAGGGAATACATTACCTGCTACCATAGCGCTCATCACCCCGACCCTCGTAGGAGCGGCCAGCATAGGCGTCACCACCACCGCTGCCACCGCCGCCGCTTCCGCGGGGCTCACGAGGGGGAGCATTGTCGTAGGAGGGAGGAGGGTTGGCATCACGATCGTAGTAGCTACGGCTACCACCAGCATCGCCACCTTCGCCACCAGCAGGGGCAGCACCGCCGCCACCACCTCCACGGCGATCATCACCACCACGGCGGTCGTCACGGCTGTAACGATCGTAGCGGTCAGGGCCACCACCACCACCGCCACCGCGGTAGCCATAGTCGTCACGGGAGCCACGGCGATAATCGCGGTCACCGTAGTCACGGCCACCACCACCACCTCCGCGGTAGTCACCACCGCCTCCTCCACGGTAGTCGCGACCGTAGTCGCGGCGGTCATTGTAGGAGTCATAGCGACCATAGCGATAGTAGTCATCGTCACCACGGCGGCGCCAGTTGCCACCACCTCCGCCAGGACCGCGGCGGTCATCATAGCGGTCACCACCACGGCGAGGGGGACCACGACCATCATCTGTGAGAAAGAAGAAAACGGGTCAGCTAGCTGTGACGATGAAAAGAGAAAGAAAAGGGAGGGAACGAATAGGATCGAAACGAAAACTTACCACGCTTGGGAGGACCGAAGTACTTGCCGGGAGTGGGAGTACGAGGACGGCTACGGCGAGCCTTCTCGATGCTCAAGGTGCGACCTTCGATGACTTCACCCTGAAGACCCTCCTTGGCGGCATCGGCTTGCTCGCCAGTAGTCATGTTGACGAAACCGAAGCCACGGGACTCCTTGGTGTGAGGGTCAAGCATGATGGAGCAGTTATCGACATCACCGTACTTCTCAAAGAGACGCGAGATATCGGACTCGGTGAGACGGGGGTGGATACCAGTGACAAAGAGGTTGGAGCCGGAGTTCAGGGCACCCTCCTCCTCCTCGGCTTCCTCGACGAGGTGAGCAGGCTTGTGGCGCATGGGGCTGTGGGGATGATTTTGTCAGTTTCAGATAACATCAACAGTAAAAGGATTATGATTCTCAATGAAACATACCGGTCACGCTCACGCTCGCGTTCACGTTCACGCTCGTCGGGGCGTGCTGGGGAGCGGCTACGGGTGCGAGCGCGCTCGCGGTCGGGTCGGGGCTCATCGCGAGGAGAGGCGCTGCGGTAGCGCGGCTCATCCCGGGGCTCGTCTGTGGAGAATCGATCAGAGATGAAGGAAATAGTAGTGGATGGATGGAACTCACCGGCGTAACGGCCGTTATCGTTTTCAAAGTCAGCCATGATGGGTACTCGATGGATGTGGATGGGAGAAGGAAGGAAGGAAGAGAAATCGAAGATAAGAAGGAATCACGCTAACGGAACAACCCTTTCAAGTTACATCCACTCCGCAGACAAAGAACTCGAGGAACGGAGTACCCTGGCGAGTTTTATTACTACACACTGGCGAATTTTTTCTAATTTAATTCAACTTTTATTATTTTTTATTATTATTCACTTTTTCCCTACTTCATTTTTCTCTCAAAGAAATCAGCTAGGGGTCCATGCAGTAAGACAACAAAGCAAGGCGCCAAGGCAACCACTACGCACACGACATTCACCACCTACAGCACGATTCATTCAATGAAAAAGAGTCAACTTCCCTTGCCAGGTATGCAATTAAAAAGGAAGATAATAGAAAAAGCGAGAAAAATAGCTAACCCATAACTCCTACCCACGCCTGATGCTCATAAGATTAACCCTATTCACCTGCGCCGACGAGTGCGTCGGACCTGCTGAGAATTTCCTGCTGCACCTGTAGCTCTACCAGCACCAGCACGAACACCAGCAGACGCTTTCGTTGGATCCTGGTCCAGTTCTTCTTCGACCAGATCTTTCAATTCATCCTCGTCCAGTTCACTTAGTTCCTCACTCATGCCTCGCATGACATCCCGACCCGTCCATCGTTCCTCGTGGATTGTAGTCCCGATGGGATCAAAGGGCTGCATGTACCATTGGATACCACCCTGAGCCAACGGAAGCCGCTGATCCGCCTCCGTAAGCATTGGCGTTGGGTGCCGACGATAGATTGGGCCTGCATTTGGCTTAATCTCGTCAACCAGTTCTGGCTCTGCAACACCCTCGTCAGGTGCCACGGCTTCTTCCCCGTTGGGTGCCCTATTCAACTCAGTCGCCTTGGCCTGTGCCTGGGTTTCCAGGGGTACCTTGCCCTCGCCTGTGTCCTCGGCGACGGTGGTGGTGGTGGGCTCAACACCCTCCATTGCTTCGGCTTTCGTGTCATGCGGGCCAATATCGAATTCGGTGTCTCCTTCCGGTTCAGCAGACAATACGCTGTGGTCGAGGATCACATCGAGCTCCTTAAGCTCTTTTTCGAATGGTTTGCGATTGAGTTCGCTCTCTTTTCGAATGGCGTCTTCCAGGGCCGGCTGGATCGCCTTGATGATTCGCTTGGCCAGTTTTCTCTTCTCGCGTTGCTCAATACTGAGTTCCGGCGCCCGACCACTGATCTGGGCCTGCAGTTCGGCAGTATCACCAGCCGGGCCCACACCAATTTCCGATGTGAAAAGGCTGGCCAGGTCCGCCGAGAAAGATGCGACAGATGGGTAGAACCGTTCATTGAGTCGCTGACGTATTGAGAATAGGCCAGCTGCGAATGTTCCTTTGCCATCCAATCTGTAAAAGGGCATTAGCGAAAGAAGGGGAAAGAGGGCGATCAATCATGGAAGGTGGCAACTTACATTTGCGCTTTCTCCAGGATAGGTCTGAGCAATGGGAAGATAGGGAAATAAACAAGGTCGACAATATTTCGTAGCATCTCGGCGTCCTTGAGTTTCTCTCTTTCGCGTTTCTTTACCTCGTCACACAGCATTCTCAACCGATCAAGGTCCTTGTAGAGCCACTCGCCAAATTCCTTGCGACGTGTGAGGCGTTTGTGACCGGTGACACCCATAGCGACATAGTCCCGCCGAGTCATCTCCATAGAAGAAAAGGTTTCAAGCTGTAACTGAAGTCTCTTCAACAACGCGGCACCTCGTCTCGCCTCGCGTTTGAGGGTCCAGTATTTGCACGCCTCCTCGGCGTATTGCTTTCGCCCACGAACTGTGAACCGGGCAAGAGTAGCCACCACAGAATTCAGAACAAGTTGAGGGACTACAGGGGCACCGGAAGGAAGTTTCCAAATGGTTCTCGGAGGTGGTCGTTTTCGCTTGTTTCCTCCAAGTGTGAGAGTGATTCGAGGAGTGTTTGCTCGCTCGCCTTCGTCTGGGGCGAAGGCTGATCCAAGTGACAGCGCCGCAGCCTGACTGTCTCCCCACCGTCTGCCCTGCATCGTCGTGCGGTAATATTCAATGGCGTCGGCGGTGGCAATGTCAGTGCCATGCTCAAGTCTCCAGTCAGGGGGGACATGCTTGTCGCAGAATGCCTTCAGCAAGTGTGAGTCCATAAGTCCGTGGCCAATCTTCATCTTCAAGTACAGCTGCGCCCGGCGTGCACATGAAACGTGGAAAGCAACAAAACAGTTCTTGTTGCTGCACTGAATTGAAGCACCCATTCTCTGCTTGCAAATGTAACAGTTAAGTTTCCAGCGACTTTTTGGTACCTTTTCCACATCAGTCACAGGTTCCATCAGAGACGGGTTTCCGATAGAGACTTCGGGGATCCAGATTGAACAAAGCAAATGAGCCCATTTAGAAGAAGTGGTTTGTTTGAAGGCACCCTCGGTATTAGGGCAGAAGATACAGTCGGTAGATCCTCTTCCTAGTAGCTGACACTTGCGGCACAGCCACTGACCCTCTGGAATGAAAGGAACACCGTAGCACTCTTGATGAACTGCCAGGTCGCAGCCATCGCAGAACACAATTGCGTTAGAGTTCTCGCAGTCCCCATCATCACAAATAGCGCACTTGCTGTCCTGGTCCTCTCCGGGGCCGGCAGTTTCACCATTTACTGCAGCTGCAGAGCTAGAGCGAGGGCGATGTGTCTGTGGAGGTTTCGGGTTAGGCTTCGGAATGCGCTTTTCGAGCGAATGCCATTCTTTCTCAATCTTGGTCATGGTGATTTCGAATATGGCAGGCTTGATCGGCTCCAGCTGGTCATCTCGGCGCTTCGAATTGATGTCTTCAAGCCATTTCTCGTCCTGCTCGTCCATGTCATATTCGACACGACCAGTCGTGGCGTTGACATCGCCTTCTGTCACTGTGGGTTGGATCACGTCCATGTCATCTTCCTGTGCACCTTCGGTCATCCGAATAAAGCGGCGGTCATGGCGAAGAAACAGATCACTTTCCTGGTATCCCACGCTGGCCATCGTACGGTCGACATAGTTCTGTTGTCCGATTCCTTTCTGCTCGTAGAATGTAAAGGGATCGCGGAGTCGGAACGACGGTTTCGGTAGGGTCAGTCTCTCGCGAGGGTTCGGTCCTGGGGGTGGTATTATCTTGGGTCCTTGGTTGGAGAATAAAGCATTGAGGATGGCTTCGGGGCGACGCGGTGGGCGGCCCGGCCTACGTTTGAAAGTAGCTGGAGATGTCGAGTCATTCGCCTGCGAAGCGGGGGTTCCTGGAGTATCCTGGCCATTGGTACCGTTGACAGACTCCGCGGCAAGAAGGTTGGCCGCGGTCTCGGTCGTATCAACCTCCTCGGCTGTAAAAACAGCTAGTCTGCCATCGATATCCAAGTCCGGGTGGAACTCCTCCCACCCCCGCTCCTCTCGCGGCTTATAACCGTCTCCTTGTTGTAAAGCCAATGCGGCGGCTGTGGATGATGTGAAGCGACCTCGGTTCTGGCTCTTATCTCGTCTCGGGCGCGTCACGGGTGGAGGTGTTTCTGGTACAGGGGGAGGTGGAGGG